>PVKE010031791.1:0-18836 GCA_004027555.1 Craseonycteris thonglongyai
GGGAGTGGGCACTAGATATAAGGGGATGGAAGGGGAACTGATACTGAGTGATGGGCACATAATACGATGCATGAATGATGTGAGGTGGACTTGTACATCTGTAAACTGTCTAATTGTTACCAACCAATGTAACCTCACCAAATTTAACAATAAATTAAAAAAAAAAAAAAAAAGAAAAGTCTCCTTTATCAGAAGTCACCAAAATACACTCCCTACGGCAGAAGCAGCATCAATTTGTCTACTCTCTTCTCCAGCTTTTAATCTCATGGCACTTACTTTATGTAAATATTTTCTAAAACATAGCTATAAGTAAAAAGTCCTCCAAATGTATAATAAAGTAAGCTATGGACATGAATATACATCCATATTTTCCTTCTCTCTTTTATTTTCTTCCTCCTGCCTTCCTCCCATTCTTTCTTTCTTTCTTTCTAAAACAAAACTCAGGAGAATGGTGACATGCAAATATAAATTCAATTTCTATAGAAGCTGGGTTCTTGAGCCATTACACATATAGACCAATCATTGGAGCAAGAGGGGTGGGGGTGTGAAAATCCATAAAGGCTCAATTATTTCCTGATGTACTTATTACATGAAGGTCCTATTATGGAACACTGTTATACTTGCAAGACAAACTGAATTCACATTTATGCAACTCATTTATTCCTAGGGAAACACAGATAAACATTTCATAGCAACCTGAAAAGGTTTGTGGAATGGATAGAAAAAGATCAATGCTATAAAATTTTAATGTCTAAGGGTGACAATAGAGAAGATGGTTCAAAGCAAGAAACCAATTTCCAATAAAAACAGGAGAGTTAATCAGGTAAGCAGAGGAGGGAACTGTTATTCAGTTGGGAGCAGTCGAAGAAGGAGCTGGTTAAGCTGTAAAGAAATAATGGGTAGAATTTGCAGGGTGGAACACAGGCCACTTATAATTTCATTGATTTACACATATTGATCTCCTATTACATGGTGGGAAACATTCCCAGCACAAGGAATATAGCAAAGTACAAGGGACAAAGACCTCTTATGCAGCTGATAATCTGGTGGGAAGAAACGAGTTATGACAAGACATGCACACACTGATGTTCACATGTACATAGAGAAAAGAGAGGGGCTTATTGCTTTCTTTTCTGTTGCCTTCCTCTTGAGCCCTGAATGTTTTTAAGTATGATGACATCTAGAATTTCTTTGTGCTCTGTGGTATTTGAGTTGCAGAAAAAAGATTCCTCTCAGAAAGGCTATCTTTTCCATTCTCCTTCCCTCTCACCATTATTAACCATGGGATGCAGCTAATGACCATGACACATCATCAAAGATCTCTCCTAACTCCTTCAAGTGTGGCTATTCTGATTGTGGCCTGGAGGGACAGCCAGCCATGAACCTCACACTATTTATAGGCTTCTAACACAGGCAGAATTTGTAGCACACATGACAAAAATACAAAGCTTCTCCCATGACCTGGATCCTAAACCAATCTCCTCTCCCACAAACCCCCAGAGGCAGTGAGCGTGCCCACACAGTTCCTCCCAGAGATGTGTTTAATCAGGATCCCCTCCCCCACCCCCAATCAAGAAACCTATGCAATTACTGAGTTAATCATTTAAATGATGCTACTGAGACACAAAACCATTTTTCTTGTTAAAAATGTGTTTGCTGTCCAATCCATTTATCTTTTTCCTTGGCAGTGCTCTGTATTAATTTATTGCCCAATAAAGCACAGACACTAGCAGAGTTGCTGAGCCATGCCTAGTGAAAGGCCCACTATTTCATCCTAGCAAAGGCAGCCTAAGCCAAAAGCACAAACACATGAGTATTGGCAGCACAAACCTCGCTGGCTAATTTGGGCTCCATGTGTTCCAGGGACACAAAAGGGAGGCAGGTGTACAGCTTCTGGGAGAATGCAGGGGATTAATAATTATTGATTGTCAGAGGAAATGGAGTAAGTCTGGTTTGTTGGCTAACTGCCCTTAGGCTTACTTTCCATTGGGTGGTAAAACTCACTGCCACAAGTGATCTCCTGATGAGCTTTGGAGGAAGAGCAGCTGAGAAGGAAAGTGACAAAGATGGAGGTGGGGCTGGGACTCAGCTTGCCACAGTGTCTAGAGATTTTCTCCCTCCAGATGGAAGAGTGATGTTTGTTGCTTCCTTTGCAGTTCATACCCAGTGAATAAGTGTAAGAGATCTAACAACTAAGGCCGAGAACTCATCCTAGAAAAAGTGCTACGTGCCTTATTGCTGAATATCAGCACGGTCACCGGCAAAGTGCTCCCCTTCAGGAGCTATGCACTGATGCCAGTGACCAGTCCACCCTTCAAAGCAAATTTTAAAACACTTTTTCTGGAATGACCATCAGAACTGTGGTCCTATTATACTTGATGTCCTGAATGTCATCAAAATGTCTTCCTATCAGTATTTCCTTTATCTCTGAGTAAAGAAAAAAGTCACTGGGGGCCAGATTAGGTGAGAAGGGAGGGTGTTCCAATACAGTTGTTGGTTTACTAGGTAAAAACTCCCTCACAGTAACATGTGAGCTGGTGCATTGTCTTGATGCAAGAGCCATGAGTTGTTGGCAAAAATTTCAAGTCATTTTTGTCTTTTTCACACAGCTTTTTCAGCACTTCCAAATAGTAAACTTAGTGAATTGTTTGCCCAGGTGGTACAAATTCATAATGAACAATCCTCTAATATCAACAAAGGTGAACAACATCATTTTGACTCTTGACTTGGACTGACGAACTTTTTGGTTGTAGAAAATTGGCTGACTTCCATTGTGCACTTGGACACTTTGTTTCAGGGTCATATTGGTACACTCATGTTTCATCGCCAGTGATAACATGGCCCAAAACATCATCTTGCCACTCCAAAAGGTCTTGGCAAACTTCAACTCTCCTTTGCTTTTGTTCATCGGTGAGCTCCTTCGGGACCATTATTTTTGCACACACCTTTCTTATACCATGATTTCTAGTGAAGATTTTCCTGTTTCTCTATTGATATTTACTTGGTCTGCTATGGGTCTCACAGTCAGCCAACAATTCTGACACAAAATCTGACGAATTTTTGCAATGTTTTCATTAGTTCTGTTTATTACTGGCCACTCTAACTTCTCTTCATCAGTGATGCTTTTTCTCCCCTCAGAAAAACATTTAATCCATTTGTACACTGTCATTTTCTTCATGGCATTATCCCCATCAACTTGGACTAACATGTCTTTGATTTTACTTCCACTCTTGCCAAGTTTAACAAGAAATTTAATGTTTGTTCATTGCTCTAACTTAAGCTCCAACATTCTCAAGATGGCACACAAAAACATAGGACAAAAATGCAATCCACTCAGCAAGATACCATCACACATCGACACAAACACAGCTGTGAGACACTGATACACCAAGGTTATAAAACATTACCAAGTTATTTGTACAGTACTGCCAATATAAGTGCATGGTGGAAAGTTCATGAACTTAATTGTCAGAACTTGTACGTCCCTGCTCAGGTCTGTGATTTAGTGCAAAACCCTAGCAATGATTATCTTGTGTATGGAAGGGCTTATCACCTGAGACTCTTTCTTGGATGGTCACTGGATGCTCATGGATGATCAACGACATAGACAGCAGGTTCTTCCTACTTGTACAGCTTTAACCTCAGAGAGCCTTTATCAATGAAAAGTTCATGAGCAAACATTTGAGGAAATGGCCGTGGGTGTCAGGATTCCCTTCTTGACTTCTTAACTAGCTCTGGTCTTGCAGGAGTTTCAAAGGGAAATTCATTCCGGAAATCTGGACCCTTTCTTATGTACCTAATCGTGAAGAAAGAATTCTCCTCAAAACCAAGAGAACTGAACAGCAAGGATGGTTCCAAGGATTCAAAAAAGTGTTACTCTCAGAAGGAATTGTCGAGGTCATCTAGCCCTGGGCCTTCATCTTAAGAGGAGAAAACTGAAACTTAGTGAGGAATTGGCTTGTCCGAGGCCTTACTGTGAGTCAAAGGCAAAGGCGAAATAAGGGAGATGATGACCAAGGGAAAAGCCTAGAGGGTCTGCCTTCAATTTGCCATATTCCCAGTGGTTGTTTTCCCAGACAGGGCACACCTGGCCAAGCTACTCACAAACACAAGACTTACAAAACTACAATAAAACCCACAAAACAGATGGACTTCATTCACTTCCACAGGAAGTTCTCCGCAGGCTGTCCTGGTCTGCCCTCATCACTCAGCAGAAGGATGTGAGGCGTGTGCCACACTGTCACCAGGGAAAAGAGAAGGGCAAGGGAGGCCCAGCACTCAGCAAGGTGCAACCTACTGATGCAATGCCCTTCCTTCCATGTGCTACCAAGTGGTGAGCTTATGCAGCCTTCCGTCTCTTCTCCCGGGTCCCGTTGGTGAAAACAGAGGAAGGCAATGTGCAGAAGCCATTGATGTTGCCGGAAAGGCCTTCAGTTCACTAGAGAAAGTGAGGAAATGGAGTCCTCACCATCCCTGTCACATGCCATATTTCTTTCACCTCTGAGCCTTTCTTCAGTGACCCCATGTGCAATGCCCTCACCCTTCTCCTCTATGTCCACAAATCCTACCAATCTGTGAAGCTCTATTCATGAAGCTTCTCCTAGTCACTTCTGTCTTCCATGACATCATCCTCTGAGTATAAAGAACATGAGCATCACAGACCTCATCAATTCACTGGGCCACTTGTTAACACAGGCACAGATGTGCACAGAATCGGTGCCTACTGTGCATTTGTGTTTAATTTGATGATCACTTCCATAATAAGACCCCCTCAGGGGTCTTGTGTACCTCCCATCAATGTGCCTGGAGTATGCTCTGAGGCCACCTGCACCAGAGACTCCTAGAGGTCCCTGTGAACAAGCAGAGGCCTAGGCCCAACCCTAGACTTGCAAACTCAGAGTCTTGATTCAGGTCACCAACAACAAGTGCCTCGCACAGCATTAGGTGGACAGTAACCATGAAGAAACACCTGCCCACCTGGCATCGTAATGCTCATCACAGAGAGCAGACTGGGTGTGGAGTCAGGGGACCTGACCTTAACCCCCTACCTGTGTGGCCATCTGGAAGTTTCTCAAGCCTCTGGCTTATGGTTTCTTCACCTCTAAAACAGATACTGGGAGAGGCCAGGATGGCTCAGTGGGTTGAGAGCTTGTCTTGCAGTCCTGAGCTCCAAGGATCATATCCCAGCCCCGACCCTTGTGGACCCATATGCTGAATTGGGGTGTGCCCCCAGTTCAGTTTTCACAGGGGTGAGCTTCCCATGTGGGAGGCCCCCAGCCAGACTCCAGCCCTGTGCAGCTATATCAAAAACTAATGAAGTACAACTACGGAGACTGCTCTGGGCCTTCTCCCTTCTCTCTGTCTCTGTCTGTCTGTCTGTCTTTCTCTCTGTCAAAAACAATAAAAATAAATCTTTGAAACAGACACTGCAGGTTGTGGCTCATAGATATGCAGTTTCCTACACAGATCCAGGCTTAGGAGGTCTTTAGTTCAAGGTGTTTGCATTGTAAGTGACATTTGTGCAGGGTGCAGGGCTCACACAAATTGATCCAGTAATAAGCTGATCAGACATCCCATTTTAATGGGACAGAGCACAACAGTACTGCCCCATTCTAAACAGTACGTATGGTCAGCCTACTGACACTTTGAATTTAGTCCAGGGAAACTAGGCTGACCATACATACAGTTTGAAATGGAACATTACCGCTGTTTTCTGTCCCATTTAGAACGGTATATCTGGTCAGCCTGTTCAGTAACTAACCTGAACCAATCCCAGGGCATAAGTATCAAAAGGCCAGTGACTAGATCTGGTTTGGAGTATACTAACAACATAATAACTACAGAATAGCAATACAGTAAGTATGTAACATTATACAATAATTAATGATATCATATTAGCTGCAGCAAATGTGTATGTCGCACATATTTTGGGCCAGGCACTATTCTGAATACTTCACTTATAGTAGCTCATTTAATCCCCACAAAACATTTTAGGAGGTAAGAGCTATTATTATGTGTCCCCGTTTTTATAAATGAGGCTCAGGGCTTGGGTACTCTGCCCCACATCCCTAAGCATTAAAAGGCGCAAAGCTGGGAGGCTTCTAACGGCCACTCCTTCCACTCTGGTGCTGGCTGCAAAGCTCATCCCTTCTCTTCGTTGTCCCTGCCCTGGGGGGGTGCTGTGATGTGCTCAGCAAGTGGTCACCTGAGAGAGAGAGCCTTGCCTTCCCCGGAAAGAGCACCCCCTCCCTCAAGAGACAGGAGGAAGGGAGTGTGGCTGACACAGCCCGCCCAGTCCCATCCACCGGCTGTGCCTGCAGGACTGTGCTCCGGGCCAGATCCTAACAAGGAGCATCCCCTGGAATTCTGCTCTGAGGGGCTCACATTCCTGGCCCATCACAATAAAAACATCAACTAATGCGAAATGCAGAGGCTGCACCCTGAGAGCTTTCCATGATGGGGCAGGGCCCAGGAGCAGGGGAATGGCCAGCTAGCTGATACATTTTTAAAACTTCTGAATGATTGATGCCACCTCCTGGGAAGAGGACTTAGGTGAAAGGGTAGCGAGGGCTACATGCCAACACATCAGAGAAGCTTGACTAACCACAAGAGGCACCAGCATCCAAGACCAGCCCCTGACAACTCACTCCAGAGACAGGGAGGGCCTCTATACTGAGTGGCATTCTTGCTCGGCCTCATTCTCTGGACTTCTGGAATCCCTAAAAGAGCTCTGATCATTTATCCACATAACTAATAGATTCATCAGATCACGTTTCACCGCTCCCACCCACTGAGCCAAACCAAGTCCAAGGCACCATCCCCTTTCACCAGATTCTCACACTATTCTCCTCTCTGGGCTCCCTGCTGCTACACTTGACCCCAAGCACCAGGGGTCATTGGGAGTGTGCTGATTCGCAAAGCTGCCTGAGAAGTCGTCAGGTATCCCCATGGAAATGGACTATTGAGAACTTTAAGTTTCTAATAGTTCATTGAAGGGAAAAAAGAAATACAGAAATGTTTACTTTCCATCCAAATAATTAAAGGTTTATGCCCTTCCATTAATCAATGCCAGGAGCTGCCCATGCAGCTAAATCACACCGTACCCACCTACATTCAAAAGTGAGCATGGCTTATTCTTCAAGTCAGTACGGCTGATCACTTGTCTATAATCAATGTGCTATCGCAGACCTTTGTGACAATCTACATAACATATTGCAAGTTTAGACAATGACATTTGCATTTAGGGAACTGGAAAAAATTTGCTCAACACCTACAATGACCCTGGCCACCTACCAAGTACTTTAGAAGACATAATTTAAAAAAAATAATAAACCTTAGGATTGAGAAGATGATCAATGTGACTAGAATGACTATGGAAATAATCTATCAAAAGTTGGTAGTGATAAATGTGTAAAGTAATTGAGTCCTAGCACTGCATCCCCAAAAGCAACAAATATTTAGTGCACAGCACTGAAATGCTGTTGTTGGTCCTCAATCCTGTGTTTGTCTGGAAATAGCAAAGCAGTCTCTAAAATCCAGCCTCATCAGAGCATTATGGAACTGAGTCATGATGGTGAAGACAAAAATAATTTTTCCTGCCATATTGGGTCTTTCAAAGCAACTTAACAAGTGAAGTGAGGTATATAGAATTGGATGTGGTGAAAGTTAAGAATCACATGACTTACTGACCTTGGCGGGGAGAGACAAAATGAATACCCAACAAAAACACAGGGGGATAGTAAAGTCATTAAAGTGCCACAGCTAAAAGGAAAAATACATCTCCCAGCCACTATTCACCATCCCACGGCTAGTCAGTTCTGTAAAGTGAAGCTGAGTTGACACACAATGTATTACATCGCAAATGTTATAGGCATTCCTATATAATTGGCTTTTCTCATACAGTAAAAATATTCCTAAAGACCCATTCGTGAGTAATAAGAACTGAGTTAATCCTAGACACAGATAGTGAAAGCATTTTTTGAGGGAAGGGGGTTCCAGCATTTTCATTTCCAACACCTGCAGTCCTGGGTTAGTAGAGCTATACCTGGCAGAGCAGAACTCCATTAAGCTTTCTTCACAAGACTAATTTTGAATTTGAGGCAAGTTTTAGAAGGCAACGTGATATTCTCTACTACATTTAGAATAATTATTCCATCAACTATTTACTTAAACATTTTAAAGGAAAGAAAAGAGACTGGGGTGGATGTTTTAGACTTTTTGTTTTGTTTTGTTTTGTTTTTTGGTTTTTTTTTTGGTTTTTTTTTATATCTTTTTATATTTATAGAGAGTAATTATTTTATCTTCAGTGCATATTTATTTTTATTTTACTTTTTGACAGATAGAGAGAGAGACAGAGACAGAGACAGCCAGAGAACCGAACTGTGGGAACTCCCCAGTTCAGCATGTGGGTCCTGCCTGGGCCGGAGCCGGGATTCGATCCACGGTCCTCGGGGCCTCAAAGCGAGCGCTCAACCCGCTGAGCCGTCCCGGCTTTCCCCTAGACTTTTTTTATAACAGATTTTTCAAGAGCAAATTCCAAAGCAGACATTAAAAATACGTAATCCCATTGTGGGCTCCACACCTGCTACAGTGGAAATTAACAGTGGGAAGAGAGAAGCGATGGAAGAAAAATCTACCCAGGGCAAAAAAACAAAGGGCATGGATGAACAAATTAATAACAGCACTTGGCAGTTAACTGGTACCTTTCATCAGGAAACCTCAAAGCACTTCACAAATAATACGTATTTTCCTGTCTCAGAGAGGCAGGGAGATAAATGGCAAGCCCAAAGATCACAGAAGAAGTGATCTTTAAGAATAAAATGCAGACCTTATTCCCCAGTCTCTGGCCTAATAGGTTCCTCCCTCCAAGTCTCCATCACCTCATGCATCTCACCCTTGTTCTTCAACCAACTATGCAGTATCTTTGAAAATGTCCATTGAATCCCAAAGATCACTTGGAATCTGCAGGAAATCTTGTCCTCATCTTGAAATCTCAATGGGAATAACAAAAGTTTTTCTAAATGCACCAATGTGCTAGAGACACCATACAGCGAAAATGTGTGGTTTTGTAGAAAAGACGCATAGTGAGACTAGAGAATACCACTTGGGTTTTCCCTTGCGGATTACATGGAAGCTATTTTATAATTCTGATTGTAGATAAAATGATAGCAATGTAAATGAGTCTTGTCTTAGACATGTAAATTCTGTCTAATCCCAGACAGGCTCCTTTGACTTCTCTCTCCCCTGTGGGAAAAACAGCTTTGCCTCCCCTGGCAGGCACATTCATACTCCTTACTTAACAGTGTGTCTGTTCTTTTCAACCAGTTATATCTGCCTGGTCCCTTCATTGCTTACAAAGTGGAAGAAAATTTTTAACACAGATTCGTTTTGATATGGTAGTAATGACTTTACCCCTGTTGTGAAAATTATTTTTTAATACCAATTCAACCTTAGACTGCTCTATCCCCAAGTCAGAAACACAGATAGGAGGAACACAGAGATGCTAGAACTCAGAAGAGAACTAATGGAGAAAAGAGAGGTTGAAAGCTCTCCTTGCTCATGGTGGAGCTGCAAACCTCAGCACAAACTAGGAAAAAAAAATTTTTTTCATGGGAACAAATCCATAAATTAGAAAATATCTGGTACACTTGAAACCTAATTTATAATTTGACTAATGGCACCCCAATAAATTTAACAAACACACATCAGGGGAAGTCGGGATGGCTCAGTGGGTTAAGTGCTCCCTTTGCAGCCCTGGGGACCGAGGATCAAATTCTGGCCCCGGCCCGTGTGGACCCATATGCTGAACTGGGGAGTGTCCCCAGTTCAGTTCTCACCGGGGTGAGACCCCGGCCCAGTTCCTGCCCTGAGCAGCCCTGAGCCCATCTGTGGAATGAAACTATGTGGAAAAACCAATGATGTGCAACTATGGAGACTGTTCTGGGCCCTTCCCCTTCTCTCTGCATCTCTCTCTCTCTCTCTCTCTCTCTCTCTCTCTCTCTCTGTCAAAAACAATAAAAATCAATCTTAAAAAATAAATAAATAACACACACCAAAAAAAAGAAAAGAAAAAGAAAAGAAAACATCTGTAATTTTATCCTCTGTCTTGTCATGACCTCAACCTTGCTGAGTCAAATATAACTAAAACATGCTAACTGGGCCTAAGACCTCAGCTCTGATGAGAGCCAAAGAACTTCCAAAAGCCCTGACGCAGCTGGTGTGAGGTAGAGAAAGGGGACGCCCTGCTCAGGTTATATCTATGGCTTGGCAAGTGGGATACAGGTTATATTTGAGCCCGTTCTTGTACCTTCAGCTAGGCAGCCATGCACAGTGCTCAACCTACACAATGGCACATGGTGGCCCTGGACAGAAGGAACACTCATAGCCCAAGACCCAGAACCATAACAGAAATGTACAGCTAGAGGCTGGCTGCTATAGGGTGACAGTGCCGAAGAGGCTGTACCAGGCTGGCCTGATCTGGCCCACTGAGGTTCAACGGGATTGGAAGCAATCACTAACTTGGTGGCATTTGGCTCCCACTATACATGGAATCTATGACTGTCCCATGACTGGATGCTTTTCTCAAGGGGTCAAAAGTACGTGAGCAGCAACAGAAAGAAGAAATGAAGTATTGATACATGGTACAACACGAATAAATCTTAAAATCAGTATGCTAAGTGACAAAAGCCAAACACAAGAGATCACTTATCCTATGATTCCATTTATAGGAAATGTCCAGAATAGGCATATCTTATAGAAACAGAAAATAGATTAGCGGTTGCCTAGGGCTAGGAGGTTAGAGAAGTTTCACCAGGACATCCCAAGCTGTGTGCCTGGTTATTATGATGTTGATAATAGTAAATGGACCAGTTCAGGGAAGGGAGACCCCTGTGTGGGTTAACAGGAAGGTGAGCCTTAGAGTTATGCTGGATTCTCATGACCCTTATTACTGGCTATCCTTAAATTCTGCCATTATCCTTACAATGTGCTCTCAGAAACTCTCGTTTCCAGTTACTACTACAGCCTTTCTCCCCAACATTTTTCCAGTTTCGTTCCATTGTTTAGCTCTGACTCTTTGCCCCCTTTATTCTTTTCCTGGCAGGATAGCAGGAGACAAAATCGGTGCAAATTTGGCCTGATGACATCCAGCGTCAGGCTCCCTCGCCCCCTACAAGCTCCAGCCACACAGGCGCTTCCTCAGTGACTCGGGTGTGCCCCCTCCATCCTCCCACAAGCCTTTTGCAACCACAATGCATTCTGTCTGGAACATTCTCTCCAACTCTCCTCCATCCACACCTCTTCCATCAGAGGACTCTTAACCATCCTTCCGAGAGCAAACCAGGTGTGGCTCTGGGAAGTTTTTCCTAATTTTTTATCCATCGGCTCTCACAGCAACCCTTCCTGTGTGTGCACGTGCACAGGGCAGGTGGATCCGAATCCTGTGAAACTGGCATATCACAGGGCTCTGTTTACTAGATGGTGTCCAGGAAGTCAGAGGAAGCAGCCTTCTAGGGACTAGTTTTTCATCCACTCTGCCCTTTCCGTGGCCATGAATCTGTCCCTCCCTCCTGCCTCCAGTCTGCAACAGCACAGAGCTAGATGGCCTGATAAGAAACACAGGGGCCTCCGGGCCAACTATGTCTCCATCTCGGCAGGAGGAGCTCCCCTACTTGGAAGGCAGAGCAGGGAGGGCAGCAGGTCCTTTGTGGAGGCATGTGGTAGTGGGAATCGCACAGGCTTTGGAACCGAACGGGCCTAGGTTGAAACACCGGAAACACAGGGAACTCTGTATTGGTGCTCCAGTTCGCTCTCCTGCGATGGTGGAGGAGGGAGAGGAGACAATGGGTGTCAACCAGTACAGAGAGTAGTCAGAAAACGTCCCCTGTCTTTCTTCCCCTGCAACTTCTTTCTTTACCAATAATTGTAACCAGACTTCCTACTTCCTCTTCCTCCAATCCCTGGGCTTATCTAGACAGAACTTAAACCCACTTCCCTCTGATTTGAGGAGGCAAGTGGAAGAGATGGGGTTTCCCTCCAAGTCAGCCAGGCCCCTGCAGCCTGTGGTCCTGCTGCCCACAGCCGGCCAGCATGGTGCTTATGGGCAGGGATTTGTGGCTGCACAGGCTGCCGGCTCAGGAGGGACAGTCATTCTCCCTATCAGGCTCTTGACAAGCTGCAGCACA
Source organism: Craseonycteris thonglongyai (assembly GCA_004027555.1). NCBI lineage: Eukaryota > Metazoa > Chordata > Mammalia > Chiroptera > Craseonycteridae > Craseonycteris > Craseonycteris thonglongyai. Next base: position 12,183 of record PVKE010031791.1, read on the forward strand.
TGTCAGGAACTCTGATCCCTTCACACACTGACCCTGTTAGGTCAAAACCAGAGGCTGTGACAGTGAGAACTGAAGGAGGATAGCAGAGAGCTGGCTCCCTTGGCATGGAGGGCAGGGGTGCAGAACACGGAGGTTGGCAATCACTTTGGCCCACTTAGGTATTCCCCGGATACTTAACTGAGTGCTCATGTTCTGGGTAGATTTGGAAGCTGGGGGTATAACTGTAGCAAAAACAGAACAGTGGCTGCTTTCAGGGAACGTCAGTTACTGAGAAAGGTACATGCTCATCCAGTAAGCTCCCCAATGAACAAGGGAACCCAAGCTGAGATAAGAGTGTGAAAGAACCGAGAGCTGCTAACAAAGGAACAGGGTGAAGGGAAGTTTCTCAAGAAAGTAGCACTTGAGTGGACAGCTGAAGAAGGAGTAGGTGTCACCCGCGTAAAGATGTGTGATGTTGGGAAAGGAGGGGAGAAAAGAAATTCTCTGAATGTTCGAACAGCATGTGGAAATTACAGTGATAAGAAAGAGGGCCGTATCTTGAAGGAGGAGAGGGAAACACAGAGCTTGGGAAGAGGAAGATGATTCCTAGTGGTTCAGGGGCCATGAGTGAAGAAGGGGGTCCACCGTAAAACTCTTTGGTGGAAACACAGCCCCCACAACAAGTGGCCAGAAAACCCTGCTGGCCTCTTGGAGAGCAGAGTAAAATGCAACTGGACACAGCCTGAGACTGATCATTGACATTAAAATGTTAAAATTAGAGCCGAACCAACTCTAAGGTGGCACCATTTGTAATCTTCTTTCAAGGAAGACTTTGTTAGCTTAATTTAAAACACTGAACCACGAGGGCAGCACTATTTCTCTGTAAATGTACATAATTGCCTTTTAAAGAATTCTCAAATAAAGGTTGTAACAGCTGAAGATAAACATTCATTTACTTCTCAGGATATCAGGAAATAGGACCAGCATTAACAAACTGCCTTTTTATGTTTTATAAACGGTCTTAAGTGGTCTCATTTGTCATGAGTTTCTGTAAGCATTAACAGTTTGTAAAATGAGTTCATTATGTTCTTGGAGGTTTAATAAAATCTACCTACTTAAGTCATGTCCAGATGGTCTTGAAATTTATCCAGAAAACTTATAAAAAGGAGCGAATGCATTTATTATAGACAGCATCTAGTATCCTACAGAGATCATATAAATATGCAAAAATACTCCTGATGGGCTCTAAATCAAGTCAAATAGCAAAAGGATCCCTCCTTTAAAAAAACAAAAAACAAAAAAAACACTTCATATCAGTGTATAAATATTGGCATGTAGCCACACCAATCATTCCAAATTTAAAGGTGTTGGTGATTCAGACTTTGGGAGAAAGCATAACAGAATCTACACATTAGTGAGCAAAGTAGGGATTTCAAAAACATCCATCGATCTTCAGGGGTCACAGGAATGAAACAGAATAAACAGCAAAGCAGAGGTGAAAATAAAGATGTCACGTGGGGACTAATTATGGCTCTCAACTGCCTAAGTTTAGGTTTATGTTTTCTCCCTCTCTTATTTTTAAATGTTTTTCTTTTTGTTCATTACAAATTCAGTTTGCCCACAGGTAGTAAAACTGGAATGACTAGAGTTTTCTCTTATTTCATTTCCCTAGTGATTTGCCTGGGGATGTTATTCGGTGAGACATGGGAGGTGGCAGAAGAGTAAAGTGCCAGGCTCTGGAGTACAATTACCCATGTTCAAATGGGGGCTCCACCCCTCACCAGTCATGTGCGTCTGTAAATGTCAGTCACCACCACTAAGGCCCAGCTTCCATGTCTTTGAAACAAAGGGAATGTAATAATACACATCTCATGGAGTGGTTTGGATGATTACATGAAATATAGAGAAGGTTCTCGCTTAGCCACTGTGAAGGGCAGCCGTCAGCATTCCTCTGCCAAAAGCAGTGGCAGTATTTCCAAGGAGGGGGAAAGCCCATCCTTACTGCCTCCCCGGAAATCAGAGCACCCATCTTCCCCAGCGCCTGGGTCTCCTGACCTCGGTCACTCATGCCCTGTCCCGACAGACAGTATATTACAACTGGGTTCCACTTGTACAGCTAATGGTGTTACAAGTTTTTCTTTAAACGGCACCCTTCTAAATTTACTTCTCAGATGGAACTTGATGTTATTACCAGAAATGGGAGGCCCATCTCACTTGCCATAACTAGAACATAACCGTAAATACACAGCAAAAAAGAAAATGCAGATAATTTAGATTCTACCTTGATACTTGTACCCCAGGAAAGACCCAGTGCCAGGCATTTGAGGCTGGTTGCCATCGTTTAGAGAGGCCCTGAAGACATGGTACAACCAAGTGGAGATTTTCTCCTTGGTAAACAGAATGCGCAATGAAACATAACCTTCTCACCACATGGCTCTGTATCATCTAATGCTGGATCAGCATGTCATCTAAAATCCTGGTAACACTCATCTCTCCCGTGTCATCTAGAGAGACTTCTGTTGCAGTTTGTGGAGAGTATGGATAAACAAACGGTGCGCCATGGCAGCAAGGAGTACTTTCCTTGGAAGGAGGCCCCCAGTTAATTCTAGCCTGTTCACCTCTAAAATTGCAGAGTGAGACATTAGAATTCATGAAATTCACAGACCTGTACATTCCCCCAGCAAGCAGTTATGTTACTGGCTTCTCTGTAAGTCTTTGCAAATTTGATGGGGGTGATGTGTATGTATATGTCTGTGGGTGGGGGGAGGCTACTTGAACTTTATGCATCCTCACTCAGACCCCCATCTCTCCTGAGATTAGGTTTCTAAGCTGATGGCTCATACCTTCTACTTCTGTCTATAAATACCTTTGACCCTAATATTGTGAGTCCACAGTACACTTGTCCTTTAAGAGACCCTAAGTGGAAAGCATTGCCTGTTGAGGATTAGAGTCGACATGTAATCACGTTTCATACTGAGCTACGGCCTTCATCCAATACAAATGCCACATTCACTTAGGAAGGGTGTCTGCACAGCATAAATAGCAGGGGAATTGAGAACTATGTCCTCAATCAGCCTGCTCAGCAAATCTGAACTCATTCAGCCACAGACCCAGTTAACGCACACTTCAGGTTTAGCACCCTCTCATTAGATGAATGGAAAGGCAAAAACATACACATAGAAGGAGTTCCTTTCCTGCATGTGCAATCAACTTCCACTTCTTCACACTCAACGGAACAAATGTACTACCCAGATTGTCCAGACGCACACACTCCCAAATAGTCCTCGCACACATGGAGCCTGCACCAGGCAAGCAGAGAGGCTCTGAGTCGATGAGTTCCTCCTCTCCCACCTGTCACATTTGCTTTAGCAATGTTAGATGATGCTGCCTAGTCCAGAAACTCGATCAGTGACAGCAAGTCCAAATCTAGGATCCAAAATGACTACAGATCATTCATAAGGACAATGGGAGTTATCTGGTTTGTGGACTAAGCAAAAGCCAAAACTCTAAACACCTGTGTGTCTCTGAGTCAAAGGCATTTATTTTTTAGCTAGAAGATGGCATGAGGATTGTCTGTAAGGAGAGTCAGGTTTCCTGGAAGGAGTTGTGTGCTGGCAGGCTGAGTACTGAGCCTGGAGACACAGTGCAGGCTGAAAGTACAGCACGTGCTGTCACTGACTCCCAGCACCTTACGCAGCAACCCAAAAGGGCTGACAAGTCTCTGGATCACTCAAGAGGCAGGCAGCAAACTCTCAGGGCAAAGGGGGTTAACACTGCCTTATCTTGAGCTCCACTGTTAACAAATTTGTCATCACTGCACCTGGTTGTGAGTCACTGGAACAATTTGATGGAAAGGAAGCACCCCAGAGAGATACAAGCTGACCCAGATGGGCAGGTGAAGAGGATCAAGTGGCAATAAACTCTGTTATCTCTGCTGCTCTTGCTAGGCAAACATTCCTGTGCACTGTGGACTTCTCCACATACTGTACACAGTGGTCATTATGCAGATAAACAGGCACCACGAAAATAGACTGAACACCGAAACTCTACTGAAGTAAGTGACATCTTTCTCTGGTGACTTGGGTCTGTGGATCTGAAAAGTACTTACTATTGTCTTGACAAAAGGCCTGGGGGTCCAAGTTAATAAAGATTTCCAGTAAATAAAGAGTTCAATAGGTAACAATTTCTACAGATCATCAGCTTTCTGCTTTGCATTGTGAGCCAAAAGATTAAGAGCCAAGAACATCTGCAGTCCCAGCTCTGCCACTGGGCACATCACTAAGCTTTCATAGACCTCAGCTTTCGTCTGTGCAAAGTGAGACTGTTAGACTGATCAGCAGTTTTCAACATGAATGTGGCTATACACTACAGAAGAGCCCAGATACGCAGTCCTCAAAATTAACTTATAAAGTTATTTGGTATTTGGTAGTTGCTTTAAACATATTAAACATATCAACTAGTTTAATCTTCACACCAATCCTGTGAAGAAAATAAGATACTCCTGTCATCCTCATTTTACAAATGGGAAAACCAAGATGCAGGAAGGTTGACAACTTGTCCAAGGGTCACCTGGCCAACCAGAGGCCAGGGTGGGACCTGGAATCCATGTGGTCTGGTTTCAGAGCCCTGTTCTTAATTACTCCCCTATAATGTCTCTCAATAATAGTTAACAGCAGCTATCAGTTACAGCCAATTGATAGACAGACTGTCGATTAGAGATCAAAAGCTTAAGAGGTAAAAAGGCTATTCTGGCCCCCATTTCAACATGGGTTTTGGGTTGTTTGTTTGTTTGTTTGTTTTGAGAGGCAATGGAGTTACATAACACAACCTGAGGTCTGTGACTCAAAAGTGAACCCTCTGGCCAGACCAGAAACCAGCTCGGCCATGGGGTCTGTGATTTCATGGTTGCTTTGAGATGCATCTTGCTCACTGGCTTTTTGGGAGACCTAATGCCCTGCCTTGCAGCAGTGACAATCCTGGGCCTAAAACAGAGGAAAGGTTCTTGACAGGCTTATCGCCTCCAGCTCCCAGGGAAGTCTCTTGTTGGCTGTCAGATCAAAATCACCAAACCGATTCTCCCAATTACCTCCTTGGAAAGGGACCACACTGGAGTACAGTGTTCCCTCGCCACTTCGCGCTTCATGTTTTGCGGCTTCAGTGCTTCGCGGGTTTTCCCAAAATATTCATCCAAAAATAAAAATGAAAAAATACAACCATGTCGGCAGCCACATGGCGGAAAGGAGCGTTGTTTCATGTGGATGCGCGAGAGAGAAGGATCCCTGCATGTCAGACAAAGAGATGAGCTGACTCAGAGTCCATCCCACGGGCTCCCATAAAGGCGCGTGATTGGTTTCCGGTGCGACATCGACCAATGAGAGGACGAGTGGCTTTGTCCCTGTGAGTTGACTGTCTGCGCATCATCGCAGCCTCACCTAGCATCTTCTCTTGTTGTATCTCGCCAGTCTTGTCCCTGATGCTGACTGTCTCGCATACTGTATTTGAGTGTTGTGTTGGCGATAACTTGTTTTGTTTAAGCGATCACTTTTTTTATTAATTAAGCCCTTATAATGCCGCCTAAGCGCTGTGCCCCTGCGAAAGCTTCCTCCGGGGCGCCCAAGAGGAAGAAGATGATGACCATCAGCGAAAAAGTGAAACTTTTAGATATGATCCAAGAGGGCAGAAGTGACGCATCTGTGGCACGCCATGACGGGGTGAATGAATCTACAGTGCGGTACATCAAGAAAGAGGAAGCAAACATCCGCAAAACTGCTTCAATCACCTTCAATAAAGAAGCGAAACGTGTGGTAACTCCACGTAAAAACAGAATTGTGAACATGGAAGCTGCACTGGCATTGTGGATTGCTGATTGCAGGGAAAAGACAGTGAGTTTGGACACTAATATGATCAGGACAAAGGCCAAAGCTCTCTACGACCCAATCTTGCCCAATGACGACCATGAAGAGGCTGAAGAAGGTGCTGACGAACCTCAAGCCAGTACTAGCGCTGCCAGGAGTGATTCGCCTCCTCGAGGACGAGGCTTGTCAGCCAGCAAAGGCTGGTTCGAAAAATTTCAAAAAGATACGGCCTCAGAAACGTGCTTCTGTATGGTGAGGCTTCCTCTGCTGACAACGATGCTGCTTGTTGTTACGTGGAGGAAAAGTTTCCTAACCTCATCAGGGAGGCTACCCCTCCCTCACTGAAAACGAAGAGGAAGACGAAGAAGAAACTGAAAAGTGTGGCCTTACCCTGGAGAATCTGCAACAATTGTGCAACATGGCAAGAGCGATGCAACAATTTGCACAAGACATTGACGACAATATGGTTCGAGCTGTCGAGCTCAGCCATCGCGTTGACGGGGTTATGTCCTTGTACAGGGGAATTTTGAAGGAAAAGAAAAAACCAAGACAACAACTCCCCATCACCATGTTTCTCTCCAAGGTAAAGCCCCCGGCTCTACCGTCAGCGCCTCCAGCAGAAGCGTCTCCGAGTGAGCCTACAGCTTCTACGAGTCACGTGACAGCCTCTCCTCCGCCACCCACACAAGACTCTTCGCCTCTCTCAGAAAGCAATGGTGATTCATGTTTATTACTGTATAAGGTTTTGTCATTAACCTTACTAATTAGCACTGACACGTTTAAGTAAATACGTAGACTGTTGTAATTTTTGTCTTAAATG
>PVKE010031792.1:0-18843 GCA_004027555.1 Craseonycteris thonglongyai
GGGGGGGGGGGGGGGGGGGGGGGGGGGGGGGGGGGGGGGGGGGGGCGGTGTCCCACAGCTGTCAGCTGTGGCCACTGAGAAAGCCAAGCTAGGTGAGGTTCCCTCAGTTCCGTGGTTCCCAACTCTACCCCAGTAATTGCTCCCTGGGGAGCTACTAGGCAGGGCTTTGTTCCACTCTCAAGCAGAATTTGGTGGCATGGGAAGCCATCCAGTCATTCTGAGCTTAGACTGGCCTTACCCAAAAGCATAGGTCAGTAACTTAAAGAGAAAACATAATCACGGAGGCAAAGGCTCTTTCCTTAGAAAATAACTTGCCATGGGGAATGTTTTCCTGCGCCCACGCTTATCTGTAGCGACCAGACACACGTACAAAACCATTATGCAGGCTGCTGGCCTTCGTTCCCAGTTCTTTTGGAAGTGCTGCAGCTGTTCGCCCATCACCTTGGACATCGCCTTGCTGCGGACACGGGTGATGAACATGTCTGACAGTAGGGGCAGATTGTGCTACGTAAGTCCAGGCCACTAATGGGAAAGGCCTGCATTTCCAATGCCCTTCCCCCTGTCAGCTCATGGAAACACCTCATCAAAGCCTTCCACTTACTTCTCATTGCACTGATAAGTGCGTTGCCATCTTTGATGACGTCTTTGATGAATTTATTGGTCCTCTCCAGCTCCAGTTCATAACACTTCAGTCTCTCGCGGAAATTGGGGCTGTCCAGGTAGCAGTCGCTGAACTCCAGAGGGGGATGCCCCATGGTTCTGCTGGCCAAAGTTCAAGGCGAAAGGCAAGACACAAAGACCAGAGCATCAGTAGGGGGAGAAAATGGAATGGACTGAATTGTGCGACCTGCTTAGGAAGGTCGGAGCCTCCGTCCCTTTGGAGGACAGGTACCTGTTCTGATGAGATTCCTGCGGTGAGCTGGCCAGTCTGGACCAGAAACGGGCGGCCAGGTATTTGGTTCAGGTGTCTGGGGGAGCTAACTGACGCGGTTGGTTCCCAGCAGGATGCTGCCTAGCAAGCAGTACGCCTCCGAGGCATCGCCTCCCCAGACCGGCAGCAGAAACCGCCGCCCGGCTCGCCTCCACAGACCGGCGGATCCTTCCAGAGCAATTGCAAACGTGACACTTCGGCCCGCCCAGGGTGTAGGCGGGGGTGAGCGCAGGGGATGGGAGCCGCCTCCCCACGCTCCTCGCTCCTCGCAGATTTCCTTGGACGAACTCCGCGGGCCAGCCTGACTGCCCCGTCCCCTCCCCCTTCTTAAAGCCAGCGCCGCCGCCCCGCCCCAGCGAAGCCCTGGTCCCGAGCCCGAGCTCCTACAGCTGTCTTCCTCGCACCCTAGGGTTTTGGTGCCAGCGTCCTCCGGCTCCCAAGACTTCTTCCTGGTCCCGGGGAGCCGGCCTGCTGTTCTGTTAGGCGCCGGAGGGGTTAAGCCGAGGCGGCAGTGAAACGTAGCCCTGCTCCATAGACACCCGGGCGGGAAGAGGAGGGAGAGAGCGCGACGCACAATAGCCGCAGTGGCCCGACGCTTCCCTACGGAAACTGGGGAGCAGTTAGCGCCCTAGGACTCCAGCTGGAAAGCGTGGCGGCCTGGGAGATGTAGTCTTTCCGTTTCCCGGCCCTTGACTCCTCCCTGCGAGCTCCTGACCACCCCGCCAGGGCGGCCGCTCCGCCAGAAAGCGTTCCCTGCTGGTCCCAAGCTCGCTGGCCCGGCCCAGCCTCGAGGGGCAGGTGCGCCCGCACTGGCGACTACATGGAAAATTTTGGAAACTGGAGCAAGAACCCGGGAGGAGGTTGTAGGAAGCCATCTCTCACTTCCCATTATTTGGCCGGATTGTTTATTCTTTTTCCTTCCAGCCTCCCTCAGACCAACCAACTTCTTTTTGTCTCCCCTCCCCCACTTCTCCTAGTGTTCCAGTTCTCATTGCGCCTTCCATCTGCAGCGGGAATTCCGACTCCAGAATCTTTAAATTCAGAATGGCCTGCCAAAGAGAGACAGAGACTGTAATTAAGGGTTCCCTTTTTACCGGAATGGGATCTCAGAGCATGGGTTTTGTGACCCGACTCATTGCATAGGCCGTTGATTAAAGCAAGTGACTTTCCACGTGTGAGTGGAAACCCTAAGAAAAGGATGTCACAAATTTTCTTGTCCATTGTCCATTGCAGGAGAGCTGGGGCTAGTCTTTCAGGCGGTTTCCCTGAGATTAACGGTAGCTAGGGGGTAGAAAGTAAGGTGTACATAGGCAAGAAGATCTGGTTTGATTTGGGAAAGGTGTTTAAGACTGTGAAGAAAGTTAAGCCAGAACTGAAGGGTGTTGTCTGTCCTATTGTTGCTGCAACAAGTTATCACAAACTTGGTGACTTAACACAAATTTATTATTTTACAGTTCTGGAAGTCAGAAATCAGAAGTGAACCTCACTGGCCCTAAGTCAAGATGTCAGGAGGGCTGTGTTCCATCCTGGAGGCTACAGGGGAAAATCTGTTCTTGTCTTTTCCAGTTTCTACACATCTCTTGACTCATAGCCCCCTTCCTCCATCTTCAAAGCCAGCAATGACTGATCAAATGTGTCTCCCACTGCATCACTCTGACACTGACTCCTGCCTCTCTCCTTCACCTTACAGGGACCCACCAAATAACCCAGGATAATCTCCCCATCTCAAGATCCCATCTACAAAGTCTCCTTTGCCGTGTAAGGCAACATGCACAGGTTCCAGGGATTAGTGCATGACATCTTTAAGGGGAACATTCTTCTACCTTCCACACAACCCACCTCCCTAACCTTCAAAACAATCCTATGAGGTTAATATTACTATTGTACCTATTTAATGGTGAGTAAGTTGAGCCTAAAAGAGGTTAAGTGATGTACCCAAGGACATACAGTTAGTTAAGTGACAGTGCTTGAACTTGAGCCTAGCCTGGCTAGTTCTGGAGACATTGCTTTTAACCACTATACTCTTTCGCTGTACGGTAAAGAAAGAGTCCAATGAGGAAGCACCCTCAGGAAATTCATAAGTAGCCACATCCCAGGGAAGGATTTTATTTCCTACTCTTTTATCTTTATCTTAATTTCCTACTCTTTTTATCTTTATGAGGGAATTCATAATAGGCTTTAAAAGCACCAATGCAGGTACTAATGAATAGGTATATGGTCTTTCATTCTAGCAAGGTTCCCTGTCACATTCATTCAGTAATTTAACAAGCATTTATTGAACATCTGCTATGTTCCTTGACTTATAGAGCCTATACCTCTATTTTTATCACTATGAACATTATCATTGACCTTATTGTTGTTAGGTACAATCATGCTCATCTAACTTCCTATACTCAAAGTCTTTTATAGTCATCTGTTTTCCTTTATCTAGACAGTGAAAATAAAGTGCAGAGGAAAATAAATGCCCTAGATCAAATACCAAAGAAGAAAGATGGTTAAAATGAGAACCTAGTCCTTCAGATACTAGCTACATCAATAGAACATTATCCTAGATGCTTTGCACACATTATACCTAACCCTCAGTGAAACCTAGTAGGAGTAGGGTCTTCAATTTTTTATTTACATGACCCCTAAAAGAACTTTGAGAAGTGATGTACTCCTTCACACATTTTTAGGTTGACACCTATATTTTTTCATCATGTTTAAATAGTTGCAAAAGATGTAATTTATGGCATACTATATAATATTGAGAGTTTAAAATAAAACTGTTATATTACACTTTTAAAGATTTTCATTGGATTTACCATTAAACATTAATGCAAAGCACAACAAAATGAAAGTGTAAACATTTTTTTAACCTTCAGGAAATTTATGGCTCCTTTTCTCCTTAAAAATCTAATGTCCATTGCATTCTCCCCACCCCCACCAGAATTGTATTCTATCATAATATATATTTGTACTTGAAAGTCCTCTACTGATCACCATATTGACTTCTCTGCAATAGAAATATGTCCATAAATAGAGACTGAATTATTTTCATTTTATACTGACTGCAAAGCTCCAAGTATTAAGAACTCTCCTGGACTGAGTTATAATTGCAATCATTATGCATACACAAGATAAAAATAGGGAAAGCCAGGATGGCTCAGCGGGTTAAGCGCTCGCTTTGAAGCCCCGAGGACCAAGGATCAAATCCCAGCCCCAGCCCAGGCAGACCCACATGCTGAACTGGGGAGTTCCCACAGTTCAGTTCTCTCTCTGTCTCTGTCTCTGTATCTGTCTCTCTGTCAAAAATAAAATTAAATTAAAATTAAAAGATAAAAATAACCTGAAGACATAATTGCAAATAACCCAAAGATATTAATTTGTGGTTATTGTTATTGTTATTAAACACAAAACATGAGATTTTATTGGAAATGCATCTCTTACTGAGATAATTGGGAAAGGTTAGATTATAGTGTGTTGAGTTAAAGAAGGTCCCTGGATATCAATATTTGAAATCATTGCTTTATGTAGCTCTAAGGGTTTTTAAACCCTGGGTCAAAGTACCATAATAATATTTGTGAACTTTGAAAGGTATACTTTCCTTCAGAGAGACTGGGAAAGGGAAGTGGGAAAGGTAAACAGTGGGTGAGCTCTCAGGCAAATAGTTATTAGGAAATAGTACGCAGGGTTTGGAAATTGGTCCCCTTTCAGTTTTATTCATAATTACCAAAACTTGGAAGGAATCGAGATGTTTCCATTATGTGACATCCTAATGTGGTACGTCCAGACAATAGAATATTTTTCAGTGCTAAAAAGAAATGAGCTATCAAACCATGAAAAGACATGGGGTAACCTTAAATTCACATATTACTAAGTGAAAGAAGCCAATCAGAAAATGCTACATACTGTATGGTGCCAACTGTATGATATTCTGGAAAAGACAAAACTATGAAGATAGTAAAAAAAAACAGTGGTTGCCAGGAGTGGGGGACACGGGGGAGAGAGATGAATAGGTAGAGTACAAGAAGACTTTTAGGGCAGTGACAATACTCTGTATGGTATTGTAATGATGAAGACATGTCCATACACTTGTCCAAACCCATAGAAGATACACCAAGATTGGCCCCTTAATGTACACTATGGACTTTGGGTGATGGTGATGTGTCAATGTAGGTTCATCAACTATAACAAACGTGCCACTCTGGTGGGAGATGGTGATAGTGAGGAGGTATGCATGGGTGTGGGGCGGGGATAAATGGGAAATCTCTATACTTCCCTCTCAATGTTGCTGTGACCCTAAAACTCCTCTTAAAAATAAAGTTTTTAAAAAATGTTCAGAGAGACAAAGCCCATCTCACCTATTTCTTGTATACCAAGGTAACACCACCTCCACAGTCTAATATAGGACAAAATATCACTTTCCTAAGCAATCACTCTATTTCAGCTATGACGCTGTGGGAAGAACCCTAAGCTTGGAACAGTACAGGTAATAGAGACCTGAAACTCTGTGTTCTTGAGCAAGTCATGTAAACTCTCTTGGGAATAATACCTTCTTCAGGTAATGCATGTGCAAGTGCCATAATAACTTCTCAATAAATGTTTGAATCCAGTGCTTTTTCACTGTTCTTGTAAAGATGACAGAATCAGAGGCATAGACGAGTCAAATTGCATACAATGACACTCCTAGAAAAAAATTGTAATTTATTTAACAATACAACTTGATCCCTGGTCATTATCATCATAGGAAAATAAAAAGCCATGCTCAGAGGCATTTACATTTCAACTCACACAGAAACTCTAGTCTAATGTGTGATCTGGTGAATATGTTAGCTCAACTTTCAGGACACTCACATGGTCTGCAACTTAACTACATGGCCAAGACTCCCTCTCCAGGTTTAAGAACCAGAACCTGAAATCCTAAAGCTAGTCTTTTTACTGGGTTACTCCAAGGGGCAATTGCAGGACAGCTGTAAGTCTCAACACTGTTCAGATTAGGTCACCCAGGACAGGAGCTTCTCAACTTGCTGGATCGGTCTGTCTGTCCTTCAAGCTGGAATGAGAACCATAACCCTTTAATGTAATGAAGAGGATCAACCTCCTATAAATTTCAAATTTCTTTCACAACATGAAAGATATAAAGAGAGGGAAAGTTAAAAAAAAAAAAGTTAGAAGTTTTTAGGAAAGGTAATGTACCTGCCCAAGAAAACCAAATATTTAATATTAACTTCACATGCCAGCTTCTACTTTCTCTCTCCCACATGGCACCACAGCTAGCCCCATTAAAATATTTCTTTACAGTGCTTAGTAATCATTTGTTCCTCTCCATGTATTAAAAAATATATAAGGAGTTCTTTTAAAAATGGCCCTAGAGCCTGGAAAGAAAGGCAATTTTCCAAATGACATTTGTTAGTCTTCAGTAATTTATGGGATGTGTTTAAAAAGAGATTTATCTTAAAGATACAAAGAAATATGTTATGTCGCCTGTGCTTCTTATAGAGAATCTTAAAGCTCTTTGTCCTAAGATGTTATTATCCTTCTTCACAAATGGTAGAAAAGATACATTAACTGGCCTATATGAGCAACAAGAAGAGAAACTTGGGGGAAGTAGGGGTGAGTAGAGGGAGAGGGGCATTCTACATTGATAACTTCTTTTAAGCTAGGCACTGTACATAAATGATCTCAGTTACTTTACACAAGAATTCTCTGAGAACATTTCTGTTGTCAACTTATTTTACAGATAAAGCAACAGAAATTCAGAGAAATTAAGTTATTTGACCAAAGTGAATCATGACCAGAGAGTTAAATCCAGGTGTGAATCTGAAGCCATTTATTTTGTCACATCACAGTGCTTTCCAATAGAAGAGGGTGTCTAATCCCCATTGCTTCCTGCTTATGTGACTTAGTACTGTTATATGGGGCGGGGTGGGGGTGGGGGTAGTCCAGGGTCATTTATTGGTAACTGTAGCAGATGATTTGAAATTATCTCAGGTTTAGTATTAACAAAGGCTTTATGTTGAACTTCTCTGAAAAGCTGGCTGAAAGATCTGGTGCCCATGCTACATATGCCCAACCCTCCAGAATCGCCAGACTTGCACTGCACGGAACACAAGACTGAGTGTACATTAGCTCTCCAGCCCCATCACACGACTAGCCTTGCCCCTAGTTCTGGCCCAGCTTAACTCCTACACTGCTGCTGACATCATCCCCAGACCCAATCTTGGCTCGGGCCCATTCTCTGCTTTGACTGCACTTGGCCTAATTTCTTTCCATAGCCTAAGCCAAGATTTTAGGAGATCGAAGTGGCAAGTGGTTGAAGAAAGAAAAAATCCTTTTTCATAGTTTTTTATACAACCAACTCTCCATTTACACGCCTCTCTCTTAGTCCACTTAGTGTTTCTTGGTGAAAAAGAGCCATCAGTTTGTAGCTCTAAGATGTGATTTATGGGATGCCAGCACAGCTCAGCGGTTGAGCGCTTGCCTCACAATCACGAGGTCTGAGGTTCTATTCCTGGCCTTGGCCCATGCAGACCCATACACTGAATGGCACAATTGGTAGCCACCAGGATGGCACAAAGGCAAAGGTTCTTACCTCCCACGCAGGAGGCCCCAGTTCATTTCCCACCTCTTGCAGCCCCACATCCACCTGGGTGGAATGAAACCATGTCACAACTTATGATGTACAAGTATGGAGACTGCTCTGGCCCTTTCTCCTTCGTTCTCTCTCTCTCTCTCTCTCTCTTTCTCTCTCTCTCTCTCTCTCTCTGTCTCTCTATCTCTCTCTCTGTCTCTCTCTTGCTGTTTCTTAAACAATAAAATAAAATCTTTTAAAATGTGAATTACTTTAATCTATGTGATTAACTATCCACCAACATTCTGTATTCATTGGATTCACCATTTCCATCACACTTTCATATCAGCAAGACCATATCAAAGCTGTCTATTTGTAAAGACCTTGATAATTTCTCCTTGTGGCCATTTTTTGTGTTCGTTTTGATTTCCATTTATCAGCAGTTCAAAAAAAAAAAAAAAATCCAAACAGAGCCTATTTTAATTCTGAGAGACTTTGTAAAGGTGATGAAAGTGGGCTATTTACTTTTAAACTCCCAGAATGGTCAATACTTACCATCTCAGAACACCTACTGGGCTATCCCATTAGAGTTCTTATAGAATGGTTTAGGGCCCAGAGCAGTCTCCATGGTTGCACATCATCAGTTTTAAACATGCTTTCATTCCACACAGGTGGGTGGGGGCCACGCAGGAAGGGAACTGGGCTGGGGACCTCCCACATGGGAGGCACGCCCTCTCAGTTCCTTGAGCCAGGGACCCAACCAAGGGATGAGAACCAAACTGGGGTCCTCTCGCATGGGAAGCACGCCCCAGCTCAGCATATGGGTTCACGCAGGCCGGGATTCAATCCTCAGACCCTGGGGCTGCAAAGCAAGGGTTTAACCCACTGAGCCATCCCAGCTTTCCCTACAATGGTTTTGATTGATAACATGAGTGGAAGTTTCCACTCCTTATTTTGGCACAATTAGGCTTTCTGATTTTCATAGTAGTTCATCTTACATCTGATTCTAAATAATAATTAAATAAACATGATTAAACAACTGGCATTTGTGGCATTTTTGTAATATTTTATTTTTATGTGGTCATTTACACTTGTGTCACATAGAATATTACATACTTCTTAACTCAATTGCTAGAACAATAACTTGAGAAAAATAAAACAAACAAAATGTTTTCCAACAAGCTTCTGGCCCTCGGGGAGATAAGACATGAAGAAGCCTTCAGAATATTGAACTAACAATGTTCTTTTAGTTTCTCCTAAAGTAAAAATCAACACAAGATAAAACACACAATTCTTTTCAATTTGTTAAATCTCTTCCTTTTTTTTTAATCAATAAAATAAAAAGTAGATGGATGATAAGAATAACATGTCACTGGCTGCAAATGGACATGCATTTATGCTTAAAGTAAAACGTTAACATATAAAATAAAGATGTTTAATAAAGTATTCTAGAACAATATATATTGATACTTTTTTTAACAAATTTGCAATAATTTCATGCTGGTAATTTTATAAATGGACACATCACACAATGGACATCAAGATGGTTGTCTAAAGATAGCAACAATACACTAGCAATACTCTAGCAAAGAGCCAGTACATTTCAATCATGCTTTGTCTCTCTCGTTGGTAAACCAACATTGCCACAGGGAGGAATTGGTTTCAGAACCTTACTAAAAATGAATTGTGGGGGAATTCACATTTCAACATTCATAAAGTTTGACTAGACCACTAAGTTACTGTACTTATTATTCTTAACAACCACTTTGAATTTTAAGTTGATCATGTGAAATATTAAAAGGTAACCAAAATCAACATTTATTGTGTCCATGGCACCTACTTAATCTTTACAACAACCACCTGTCAAGGTAAGAATGTCATCTCCATTCTCCAGATAAGGAAACTAAATCTTAGAAAGATGAAGTAATTTGTGCTAATTCACACAGCTTGAAAGTGGTTGAACTGGAAATAAAATCTAGCTGCTGGGACCCAGAAGCTCAAATGTATGAGGGGTAGTCAAGAAATTCACAGAAATGAGGGCATTATCAGAGAGGTGGGAATACTAGTGCACACAGTTTCATTGTATGACTTATTTTTAGTATATGTGCCAAATTTTAGCCTACTGGTGTCCATGTTCTTTCAGATAATGCCGAAGAAGCGCATCAAACATGAAGAAAACCCCAAGTGTGGACGAAATTGAATTTCACACAGTCATGAAGTTCCTCACAAAACAAGCGAAAACACCTCAAACCATTTTGGAAGAGGTGTTAGCGGTTTACAGGGACTGTTGCCCTGGGAAATCCATGGCTTACAAGTAGCACAGCCTTTTCAAGCAAGGCAGAAAGCTGAAGATGACCTCTGTCCAGAATGCCCTGTTGAGGCCACCTCCTCAGACATTGTCAAAAAAGTTGAAAAACTTGTAGTGGAAGATGCCAGGTTGAATAAAAAGCAGGTTGCAGAAACAGTTGGAGTATCACCTAAAACCATTTTGAATATTCTCCATCAGCATCTAAGGATGTTAAAAGTCAGTGCAAGATGGGTACCAAGGGGAAGCCGGGATGGCTCAGTGGGTTAAGCACTCACTTTGCAGCGCCGGGGACCGAGGATTGAATCCCGGACCCCGCCCCGTGCGGAACCATGTGCTGAACTGGGAGCTCCCCCAGTACCTCCGCAGAGACAACAAAGATGAAGTTTCAAACCACATTGTCACTGGAGATGAAACTTGGGTTCATCGTTATGAGCCTGAGTCAAAGCAGAAGTCAATACAGTGGCCTGAAAAGGGCACACCACCCCCTTAGAAGTTCAAGGTGTCGAAATAAGCTGGAAAAATAGGGGCTACTTTTGTTTGGAATACAGAAGGTATCCTGCTGATCGATTTCAAGAATAAGGGTGTCACAATAACTGTAGAGTACTATTCCAGTCTGCTGAAACAGTTAAAAGAATCTGTGAAAGAGAAAAGAAGAGAACCAAAAAGGCATTGCTTTTGCACGACAATGTACCTGTGAACAAGAGCAATGTTGCGTTGGCTACTCTTCATGACTGTGGCTTTCAAACATTAAAAAACCCTCCCTGTAGACCAGAACTGGCTTCATCTGATTATTATTTATTCCCAAATATGAGAAAAAACTTCGAGGGAAGAAATTTACAGATGACTAAGTTTAAAGCTGCAATTTGAGGGCAAAAACAAATCATTTTTTTAAGGGTATAAATAGACTTATTGAAAGACCTAAAAAGTATATTAAGGCTAAGGGTGAATATAGTAAAAAGAAACAATAATAGGTTGTTTGTTTGTTTGTTTGTTTGTTTGTTTTAACCCTTCTTCCCCTGATTTCAGTGAATTTTTTGACCATTCCTCATAACTATTCTGTTAACTTGTCTCTGAACTGAGATACCATTTTCATCACATTGGATAAGCTTTAAAAGCTTGCTAAAAATTGATATTGGTAGGGACAAGTTGGAGCCCTCAGAGACAGATTGTGGGAATGCACATTAGTATGAATGTTTATATATATATATATATATATATATATATATATATATATATATATATATTAGTAGGAATGTTTTGGAAGGCAATTTGGTAATATCTACCCAATGCATATTCCTCTCCACTAAACAGTTATAGTTTTAAGGACTTGTGCTATAAATCACCACAGAAGCATACAAAGACATGGATAAGTATGAGGACTATTCAAAAAAAAATGTAGCCATTGTCAGTATAACTAAAATGGTTACATGGCTGGATGCTTTCTGGACAACCCTTGTATATCTACTACAGCATTTATTTATTTATTTTTTTGAGTAGCCAAACTAGAAACCTCTCAAATGACCATTATGGGAATGGATATAAATGATATACAAGTACTTCCATGCAATGACCGATCATGCACACCAAAGAAAATGAATTAATATGAAAATACATCCATGGTATGTAAGTGAACAAAACTAGTTTCACATTAGTATCTAGAATATAGTCACATTTTGTGTGTTTTATATATTACAATTGTAATATATTTAAATTATATCTCACTACAAATGGAATTGTGTGTTTGTATTTATGCATTTATTTGTAAGTAATTTTAATGATCCTGATTTGGGGGAGTAGAGATGGGATAGAGGGAGTACTTTTCATTTTATACCCTTCTAAACAGTTTGAATTTTTATTGTGAGCATATAGTATTAAGAACAAAATTAGGACAAAAAAGCAAAAACAAAAACTTAAGAAGCATTATTTAATTCAGTATTATTTGAACTTATCTGACCATGAACATAGCAAGAGATACATTTTACCTCATAGATCAGAACGTACATACATATGTATGTATATATGTACATATATAGATATACACATGTGAAACTAAAACAAGTCTCACAAAATACTAGATAGAATGTGAGCTACTTTTCTATTCTAGTGCATTACTTTTTAAAACTTTGCTCACTACTCACTAAAATGATTTTATAGTCCAAAAGTAATATTGATTTGTCCTGTTGGCATGGATGTAGGCCCTGGTAGATACCACAATCCAAAGGGAACCCTAATTTACACAATTGCCCATCATCAGCCAGTCCAGTGTTTACCTGGCCCACAAACTCAGATGTTCCCAGCCAGTCAATACCAGTCAGATATTTTGCTTTCCTAATACAGGACAGATACAGTCTAAGATCTTTTGACTTTAAAGATTTATCCTATCCTCCTATTCCCAGCTTCATATCTCAGAATAAACCTAGGCTTGGTACTGATTTAGGTTTTGTACATTGCAGTAAAACTTTTAAACTCATTAATCAATTGTTACTCTTTATTTTTTAATTCAATAGCTAATGATTTGTGACCTGCTATTTAAGATTACTGCTCTAATTCACTAGAGAACTTAGATTTTTAAAAATTGGTTTTGTTGCTCACTCATTTTAACACAGCTTCTCCATATTCTTCCCAATGTATTACCAAATTCTTATTTGCCCTATTTATGTAGTGTTCATATTCCTGATTTACTTATTTTGAGATTGTGCAAAGCAAAGGCAAGCTTTCTTGTAGCCAGGAATAACACATTAGTAAACAAAAAAAACCCCACTGAACCTAAAGATGTGGGGAGAGTTTGGTTGACCAGAAAATTTAGAAAGAGGCATTGGACTATTTAACGTGGAACCAAATTTTAAACTTTACATGGTGTGGTTAAGAAAATTCTTCTGGCCTGGTTCCTGCCCTGTGCAGCCCCCACCCTGGAATGAAACCATATCGAAAAAAAAAGAAAGAAAGAAAATTCTTACTTATTTCTTTTGTTGTTGCTATTGATATGAGCTTTTGTAAAGTTGCCTTGTTAAACTATATTGGTCTAACAAAAATAAATCAATAGAACATTAAGGAAGAAATACAAAATATTTTATGTTTTATCCTGCTTTTATCAACAAACAGTAAATTGGAACCATTTAAACTTCAAACAAATATGAAACAGTACATTCTCCAGCTCTTTAAATAACCATTTCCAGAGAACTAAAAACTTCTATCATTCTCATGTCTAGCCAGTAATTTACTGCAATAACCCTAGACTTTTTATGTAACAACTTTATTGATATAAAGTTCACATACCATACAAAGCCACACATTTAAAGTATACAATTCAATGTTCTTCTCAATTCACAAAATTGAGAAACCATCACCACAATAAATTTTAAAGTATTTCCTTTCCTCAAAAAAAAAAATAAATAAATAATGCCCTGTAGTGATTAGCAGTCACTTTCCATTCCCCCTGCCAAGCACACTACTTCCAGTCTCTGGCAACCACTAATCTACTTTCTGTCTCCATAGGTTTGTCTATCCTGGACATTTCATATAAATAGAATCATACTAA
The DNA here is from genome assembly GCA_004027555.1 of Craseonycteris thonglongyai. Taxonomy (NCBI): domain Eukaryota; kingdom Metazoa; phylum Chordata; class Mammalia; order Chiroptera; family Craseonycteridae; genus Craseonycteris; species Craseonycteris thonglongyai. The sequence continues at coordinate 13,331 of PVKE010031792.1, forward strand.
TATGTGACCTTTTTCATCCATTTTATAGTATGAATCAGTACTTTTATTTCAGAATAAAAATCCAGTGTATGGATATATCACATTTTCTTTATCCAGTTATCAGTTGATGGCAATTTGGATTGTTTTCACTTTGGAGCTATTACAAATAATGCTGATATGAAAATGTATACAATAAAATTAGAAATTAATAAGGGGTAGCTAAAAGAATCATATATACTTGGGAATGAAATTATATATTAATACATAATGCCTTAGTTTAAAAAGGAAGCATAAAGGGAATTAATAATCGCTAGAATACAATGATAATAAAACTATACATATCAAAATTTGGGGGCCAGCCTGAAAAGTTATATAGCTAGAGTAGACTCTCAGTTAAGTGGTACCCATGGGGATTGGTAGATGCTGGATAAGTGTAAGTACACTCTCTGTTAACCAGAATACAAGCAACTGGCCCTCTCAAGCAACCATCAAAATCTCAAGCAACAGGCAAAAAATTTTGCTGGTTGCCTGACAGTGTCAGTTGCTTGAGTTCCAGTTAATGGAGATTCAACTGTATATAACGCAAAATTTATGGTATTACATAAATTGGTCAGTAAACAAGAAAGACTGAAAAAAAAAGGTGAAGATTCCACACACAAAAATAGAAAAAAAGTGTGTAAAGAAATTAGAAAAAAGGAATCACAAAAGAATATAATGAAATAGAGGGGAAAATAACAAAGATTTACAAAATTATATTGGTTCTTAAAAAGATTAATAAGATAAAACTGGCAAAACATTAAGTTTAAAGAGTTAAGCTACAGGTAAACAAAATTAAGATTAAAACACAACAGAGATTAACGTTAATAAAAATATATTATGAATAAGTATATGCTAATAAATTTGAAAACAGATGAAATAGATAAACTCCTAGAAATATAGAAATATATAAAATGCCAAAATTGGCACAAAAAGAAAGAGAACTTATATAGACAAAGATAAGGTCATACTCATAGATTTTTCCTCTCATAAATCTCCAGGTCAACCCTGTTTTACAAGTCAGTTCTACCAAGCTTTGTAGACCTCCAAATTCTTATCATGTACAACTTGTTCCACTAAAGAGGAGCAAAATCTGCCCAGTTCATTTTAAAAGGCACTAGTAGTCTTGATTCCCAAACTATAAAACAATAACAGGAGAAAGAAAATGTGTAGGCCCAATTCACTGTATAGATAAAAAAAAATTGAATAAACTATTAGTTAACCAAACCCAGAGTATACTTTTAGAAAATCATACATCATGATCAAGTATGAGTTTTCTCAAGAATAGAAGAATGGGGGGAGCTGGGATGGCTTAGCGGGTTGAGCACTCCCTTTGCAGCCCAGGGGCCTGAGGATCAAATCCCGGCCCCTACCCAGATGGACCCATATGCTGAACTGGGGTGTGCCCCCAGTTCAGTTCTTGCTGGGGCCTATGCGGGAGGCTCCCGGCCCAGTTCCTGCCCTGCGCAGCCCCGTGCCGACCTGTGGAGTGAAACTATATGGAAAACTAATGCTGTCAACTATGGAGACTGCTCTGGGCCCTTCCCCTTCTCTCTGTCTGTCTCTCTCTCTGTCAAAAAATAGTAAAAATAAATCTTTAAAAAAAGAAAAAGAATAGAAGAATGGTTCAATATCAAACCTACCTATGTAACTTAATATATTAATAATCTAAATGAATTCAATCATATGATACTAGTAATATATTTGATAAAATTCTATAATAATTTATTATTTAAATAACTGTCAGGAAACAAGGTATATAAAAGAAAACACAAAGCCAAAGCTGTTTTTTTAAAAAAAAATTTTTAATTTATTTTTCTTTTTTGACAGAGAGAGAGTGAGATACAGAGAGAGAACTGAACTGGGGGAACTCCCCAGTTCAGCATATGGTTCTTCACAGGCCGGGGCCGGGATTCGATCCTGGGTCCCCGGCGCTGCAAAGTGAACGCTTAACCCACTGAGCCATCCTGGCTTCCCCTTGTTTTTTAAAGCAAACTAACAAAAAACACACATACTTCTAGAACAACAACAGAAGAAGATAAGAAGAAATAATAATGTGGATGAGAAAGGGAATTAACTATAGGTAAATTTGAGAACTCAAAGAAAATAGAACATTTTTTAGAAATTACCAAAACTCGCTCCAGAAAAAATAAGAATCTTGACTGGACCTGTAGCTCTTTAAAAATTGAAGCAGGGGTTTAAAATCTTCTCAAAAATAAAACAAAAAACAGACAATTTTATGGGTAAGGTCTTTTAAATATTAAAGGAAAAGGTCATTTCAGTTTTACACAAAACCTTTGTTTCTAATTTTATGAAGCTAGAATAGTTTTGATATCCCAACCACAAAGGAACAGAATAAGAAGCAAAAACACAAGCCCATTTTAACTTAGAAACAGATACATCAAGCCTAAACAAAATTTTACAGAACTCTATCTTACAGTGTCTAAAAGTACAATATACCGTTATCAAGTTGGGTTTATCCCAGGAATAGAAAGATAATTTTATAGTAGAAAATCTCTCAATGACATTTACTACTTCTTAGAATAAATAACAAAAGCCATAAGATTAATTGCATAAATACAAAAGAATATTTGATACAAAATTAAGACCCCCTTCTTGATTAAAAATGTTTAGTAAATCAGAAATGAAAGGGAACTTTCTTAATCTGAAAAAATGGAATCTGGAGAAGCAGGGATGGCTCAGTGGGTTAAGCGCTCACTTTGCAGCACCGGGGACCGAGGATCGAATCCCGGCCCTGGCCCTTGTGGACCCATGTGCTGAACTGGGGAGCTCCCCAAGTTCAGTTCTCTCTCTGTCTCTGTATCACTCTCTCACTCTCTCTCTCTCTCTCTCTCTCTCTCTCTCTCTCTCTCTCTCTCTCTCTCTGTCAAAAACAAAATTTAAAATTTAAAAATTGGAATTACAAAAATTATACAACAGTGTCTTAAATGAAGGAAATGTTGGTAGTAATGACTTTAAAATTAGGAAAATGCCAATGAGGCCCACAGTCACTACCTCCTAATGGTAGTTCTAACCAGCAAAAGAAGATGAAAAATTTTAATGAATTGCGTAAGTATCAGGAATGAATAAATAAAACTGTCATTATTTACAGATTTGATTGTCTATATAGAAAACCTCAAAGAAATGCTAAGGTGTCTGAATATAAACTCAAATCAAATGAATTTTCACAGACTGGCAAAAGATAACTAAAAGGCATAAATATAAAAATTCTCAACAAAATATTAGTGAGTCAAATCCAGAAATATATAAACAGGATAATACAATACTATCAAGTGGAGTTCATCTTAGGATTTACATTTACAATAGCACTGGAAATAAAACGAAATGCTTAAGTATAAATCCAAAAAAAAGTATATACATTTTGCTGAAAACTATAAAACATTGATGAAAGAAATAAAAATTGTAAATAAATATTTACGTATTGGAGGTCTCAGTATTGTTAAAATGTCAAGTCCTCCTCAAATTGATCTTTAGATTGATTACAATTCAATCAAAATCCCAACAGGATTTTTTGTAAATATGACAAGCTATTATTACAACAACAATAACAACAAACAATTCCTTAATATCAACAAATATTTCATCAATATTAAAATTATCCACATTGTTTCAAATAGTGTTCCTTTTTCAAAAATATATTTTTTGTTCTTTGAAAGATCAAAGCGAGAGAGAGAAGGCGGAGGGCCCCGAGCAGTCTCCATAGTTGTACATCATTAGTTGTAACATAGTTTCATTCCACACATGTGAATGTAAAGCCACGGGGTGGGGGTGTGACAGGAACCAAATTAGGAGCCTCCCACATGGGAGTTGAGAACCTTCACCAACATCCCAGAAGTTACCAGCTATGTGGCAGTTCAGCATATGGGTTTGTATGGGCCAGGGCTGGGATTCGATCTTCAGACCTCACTGTTGCAAGGCAAGCACTCAACCTGCTGAGCTATCCCAGCATCATGGTGGGTTTGTTTGTTTGTTTGTTTGACTGTTCACTTCTTTTTAGTTGGGATACAGAAGAAGAAAAAAAATCCATGCATTGTAATTGATATTTGACCTTGCAATTTATTTGTAAAATGTTTGCCTTGCAATTTATTTACAAAGTCAGGACTGAAGAGGAGATGTTGAAAATTTGAGATGCCTAGCCCCTCTACCATGTGAGGGCACAGCAAGAAGGCACCAACTATGAACCAGGAAGAGGGTTCTGAACACAGCTGAGCTGGCACCTAGATCTTGGATTTTAGCCTCCAGAACTGTAAGGAATACATTTCTGGGTTGTTGTTGTTGTCGTTTTAAGCTACCCAGTCTGTGGTGTTTTGTTATAGCCGCTCAAATGGACTAAGATGCTATATTTTGAAACAAACAAACAAAACAAAAAGAATATGCAATAAAGACAATAGGTAGCCTGAAAAGCCTAAAACATTTCTCCACCTCTGATGTAGAGGACTGATCCTCTGACAAGTTAAAATATGTTTTTTTATGTAGTTCTTGTTCTGCTGAGGTTTTCTAAATCCTTCTGGGTCAATTTTGATTATTTCTTATTTTCCTAAGAATCTGCCCATCTCCTTGATGTTTTCAAACTTGTTTGTATAGATTTATACATAGTATTCTTGTGTAAAATTTTTAACTTCTCCATTATTACTCTTGGTATGAATTTTAGTCCAACCTTTACCACTAACAAAATTTCTGAGCAATTTGGACCAAATTATTTACCTTGATTGAGTCTTACTTTCTCATAAAATGGGAATAATAGGGGAAGCCGGGATGGCTCAGTGTGTTAAGCACTCACTTTGCAGCCCTGGGGACCGGGGATCGAATCCTGGTCCCAGCCCGAGTGGACCCATATGCTGAAGTGAGGAGTGACCCCAGTTCGGTTCTCACCAGAGTGAGACCCTGGCCCAGTTCCTGCCCTGTGCAGCCTTGCGCCCACCTGTGGAATGAAACTATGTGGAAAAAACAATGATGTGCAACTATGGAGACTGTTCTGGGCCCTCCCCCTTCTCTCTGTCTCTGTCTCTGTATCTCTCTCTCTCTCTCTCTCTCTGTCAAATACAATAAAAATAAATGTTTAAAAAAATGGGAATAATACTAAAACCCACTTCACAGAAGTTTTGTGAAGATCAGATGTAAAAACACATGTAAAATCGGTTTCTAAACTAGTACAGCCCATGTCGATGTTAGTTGTTTTTTATCTGCTCAGTCATTTTAATCAAGTCATTTCACTTATGTGGACTTGTCCTTTTAACCTTAACAAGTTATCCTTGAGTGAGGAGATAAGGGGTGGGATCTAGTACACAAGTGGAGGGGTTAGCCTTAGATAACAAAGACAGTTGTGAGGAGCAAGCATAGACAATGTGGTGACAGATGTTCACAAGGTGATAGATGTGACAGTGGGAATGTGGAGAAACTCTATTTTTTTAAGATTTATTTTATTGTTTTTGACAGAGACAGAGAGAGAGAGAGAGAGAGAGAGAGAGAGAGAGAGA
>PVKE010031793.1:0-18847 GCA_004027555.1 Craseonycteris thonglongyai
GGATGACATTTAAATAAAACTGAATCACGTGAAGGAGTCTAGTGTGCGGAAATCTGGGGGAAAAGCATCCCCAGGAAAGAAAACAGCAGCCCCTGAAGTGCTGGACAGACTAACTTTGGCATAATTGAGGTAAGATTGGTCAATTTGGCTGGGGTGGTGTAAGCAAGGGTAAGTTCTCCAGTTGGAAGGTTGTATGACATATTTTTTGATTTATTTTAAGTATCTTCCATCCTTTCACAGACCAGATCCTCAATGTTCTTGAGCCAGGTGGTTCCTTTGGATTTCTCATCTCCTGTTTTAATTGTTCTTATCATCACAGTTATATAAAGTCATATAAAGTGTTATATCAGCATTTGTTTAAATTAAAATTGGTGCATAATAGTATTTTAGTATAAGAGTTGACAAACTTTTTGTAAAGGGCCAGATTGTAAATATTTTCATCTTTGCTGCCCTATGGTCCCAGCTACTCAACTCTGCTGTTGTAGCATAAAAGCAGCAATAGAATATATAAATAAATTGGCATGGCTATTTTTTAATAAAACTTTATTTACAATATAAGCTGCAAGCTGGATTTGGCCCATGAACCCATTATAGTACATCAAGAAGTGCTAATGTAGAGAAGCAGCAATTTTAGTTCTGTAATCATTCACCAAGTTAATAAGAGAACAAGCCTGTGAGGAGTACAAAGATGGATGAATAAAATGTGATCCCAGTCTTCCATCTGTCTGGTGGGTGAGAAAAATATATACAACTAGCAATATATATTTTTATATTATATAAAATATTTGTAAGAATTTATTCATGTGATTGAAACAATGAAAACAAAAGGAAATAAAAAGGCCCAAAGAAGTTGGCTCTATGAGAGGGTTGTGATGGTAGTGGATTGGAGTGGAAGACCAGTTAGGAGGCTGTAGCTGTAGTCCAGGTAAGACATAACTCATCTGAATTAGAACAGGCTCAGTGAGAATGGAGGTGTCCCTGAGGGGAGAGTCAGCAGGACTTGGCAACTGATTGAACAAAGGACATTAAGGGGTAACAGTTATTTAAAATGATTGATGTTTCTAATACTGGAAGATTTTGATGAAAATGTGAGATCAGAAATTCAGGTTTGAACATATGTATTTGTGAGGTACCTTTTTGGACATTCAAGGAGAGAAAAATCCCAGGAAAGAAGTTAGAGATTTGAATCTTTAATAGTCAAAGCCATAAGATGGGATGTAGTGCAAGAAGAGGGTCAATATGAAACCTTAGGTTAGACAATGTCATTAGTGGGCTGGTGAAAAAAGAAATGACAACAGAGCTTGTACAGAATCGGGTAGGAGGAAAACCATGACAGAGAGTGCCTCAGAAGCCAGAGGAGAATTCTAGAAAGGGAGGAGAAGTGATCAGGGGCATCAAATACTGCAGTCAACTGGGTAGAGAATTAGGAAGGGGCTTTTAGATGTGGCAATTCAGAGACCATTAATGAACATGAAAAGAACAGTACTAGTAATAAGTCTTTGTCATTTGTCATTGGGCCTGGTTTTAAGCACATGCAAGGACTGTATTGCTTAGTGCTCTGTGGTTTCCAAAGCCATCTTCCCCGATCACTGCTAACAAAAGCAGTCTCTGGGAAACTGTCTCCAGGCTCAATGCAATGCTCTTCTGCATCAGATAGGTCCTCAAACTATGCTCAGCCCAACAGCACCTATCTTTAGGGCAGCATATACCCTAAAAACAATCCCAGCAGTTTGTTAGCAGCATATGTGGCAATGACTGCAACCAACTCCTGTCATTAACCCAAACCATAATAGACTAATAAAGTTATGTTCTTGCCTCTAATTCATCTGTGCAAGTAGGCACAGAAGTTTCTGTAGCAAATGCCCAGTAAGCAGCAGACTGGAAAACTGTAGGCAAGTAGTCAATTGCTATTAAGTAATAAAACATATTAAGGTAGATGAGCTAAGGAATCTGGAAAACAAAGATTATACAAGGGCTGTCCGGAAAAATATCCAGCCATAAATACCTCTGTTTTTCATATTACATGGCTGAATTCTTTCTGAACAGCCCTTGTATGTAGTATCCTTTACTCAACTTTAAACTACTTTGGAGATAGCAGCAAATCCATAATTCTTTTGAATTAATTAATCAAAAAGTTTTAACTCAGATTTTTCAGGGTTCAGCATCTTTCTTGATATATTATTCATTATGACTTTATAACTTATCAAAACCATCCTTCATATTTTATATTCATGAGACTGATTTCTAGAAAGGATGATTTTAAAGAGAAAACAACTTTTACATGATTCTCAAAGTAATTCACTGGATTATTAATGTTTAAAGGCACACAGAACCATTAGAGTATTTATTCATTTATACTTCACCTTATTCAGAAAAGGGTTTAAGCCAACTTAAAATTTTTTTAAAGTTAGTATGTATTTCTATTACGATCATTTACATTCTGTGTTAGGGACTGGGGAATGGAGAAGTCATGTTTTCAGTTAAAGAGTAAAGGAAACACAAGGGAATGAATAAGGTTAAAGAAAATTTTGTTGGCTAACTTTCCAGGAGTATAGTGATGTAACAACACTTAGTGTTCAAATGTTAAGAGCAGTCAGGAAATCCTTGCTCCAGATGCCTAAGGATTGCTATTGATCCACTTGATGACTTGCTGTAGAAATTTCCAGGCCCCAAGTTGATATTCCTGTCTCCCAACAGACAACAGACCTTGTATGATTTCTCTGTCAGCACTTCCTTCTGCCTGCCAGCTACCTGCTATTTTTGTATTTGTAGTCCTCCAGTTCTCTAAAGCAAATTTAAAACATTCAGTTCCTTCTGCATATTCATTGAGGGTTCAGTTGACATCAGTCAGGTAAAGATTAAATTTACAGAGTGCTCTACAGCTTACAAAACATGAAAGCTAGCATATTAGTCAAAAGCATGGGCTTTTTAAAATAAATTGCCTAGGTTAAAAGCCCTGACTTGCTACTTACTTTGTGACCTTGGGGAAGATACTTCAATTTTTTTGTGCCTTCATTTTTTGATCCATGAAATGGGAGCCAAAATTACATTCCTCGGCATCACTTTAAAGGAGTTAAAGGAGATAATTCATTCTCAGTACATTCACATGATAAGTTTTACAGGGAGCACATAGGAAATGTTAGTTGATATTATAGTCATTATCATAACTGATTTTTTGAAAGCCTGTTCAGCCTACTTGAATATTACAATAATAACTTTTAAGGAACTTAAGTGTTATTAGCCCTATTTAATAGATAGATCCCAAGGTTTTGATACTCAGCTTGCCCAAAGTTGTAGGAAGTATTGCTGGCTGAACTAGGATTAGAACTGTTATGTAGAGAGAGTTCTTGTAGGGCTTGCAGTTAGACTGGGGAGTGAGTAGGTTTCATCTCAGGAGTCAGCTCTAAACAGTTGAAGTACTTGCTCAGAGCCCTGTTTTCAGGATTTTCAAAGCAGGTCCAAGTTCATTAATAAAAGAACGCCTGATTGAGTCATATTATTTGCCACAGACTCAGAAACATGGAGTAGGATTGCATTGTTATTTAACCTCTCTCTCTTTTTTTTTTTTTTAGTTCTAGCTAAAGTTTCCCATTAACCCTAGTTTTTCTTTATGAACAAAAATTTTAAGTAAATTTGAACATATAGTGAAGTTACTATTTTATAGAGTAAGTATGTCCTTATAAATTTGCTAGAGAACTATTACTATTTCTAAAATATTTTCTAACTAGGGCACTTGATGGAACAATTCTCTTACAAACCATTTCTTTATAATTTCTCATTTTCTACTCTCATGAGCAAACAGGTTGAAAAATCTAGTAGTCACCATTAAGGGTTAAGTTTTAAAACATACTAATGGCACTTTGAGAATCAAGAAAACTTTGTTTCCATGTATAAATCAAATACTAGTCTCCTTGAAAGAGAAATTGTCTAGCATATGTCCTATAAGTACCATTTTAATTGCACACAAAAGCTAGGTTTCTATGGAGTTAACATACCTGATCTGCCTCCTCTAACTTCGCGGTTTTATTTTAGCCAATATTATTCCATCCCCAGTATCTTTGGTCTTATTGTAGGAAAGTAACAACTTTACATTTTACATGTTGATACACGTAAGTGTGGGGAAAGCCAGAGTTGACTTCTGGGTTCCACCTTCTCTAGGAAGATGCCTCAGGAAAAGTTGCCCACAACTGCCTACATTTACCCAGGTTCGGCTTGGAATTAAAAGGCTGAAGTAATCCTATTTCCCAGTGTGAATTACCTTTGAGAAATACCAGCAGACAAAGCTCATGAAGTATGAGAACCTGGTACTCTATCCCTTCACTCTAAACAAATACAGGAGAGTTGGGAAAGGAGTGCGTAACAATGGTTTTCCCATGTAGAACTCTGGATTACACTGGACTGTTGGAGTCACCTAGTTTCCAGTTCTTGCTAAGACACCTTCAGGGAGATAGAGAATTGACTATCTCCTCAAAGTCCCAGGCATCCATGAACAATTCTGACAAATTTTTACTTTTACTTTTGTTTTCTGTGTGAAATGGCTAAGCAATGAAGAAATCTGTCTCCTAGAAAATAACATTTCCCATTCCCCACACACTTCTGCAGAATTGCTCTGCACTGATCTCTTGTGTTATAGATTTAAATCAGAGAATTATTTTATGTATATTTGATGTGCCCAATGGTGATGACCAAGATTAAATAAGCATCTGGAAAGGCTTTGTGGGAAGTATTGACTATTTGGGGAAAATTTTTTTTTTTGCAAAAAGCTATCTTAAGAATGTAGCTTGGAAAGGCTCTGTGAAACATGATCTCTGGAAATTTAAAAATATATATATATATTTTATGGAAATAACAGTTTTTAATTCATCACTTTTTAAAAATCATGCTTACTAATCACATTTCAATGTACATTACTGTTAAGAATTTATTATATATGATCAGTCTTTCAGGGTATTTACTAGAAATGGTTAAATAAAAAATCAGAGTGTTCCTTAAGAAATCTGTATTAAGTGCCTTATAAGATGTAATTTACCTATTTAAAAAATAAAAATGTTTAGTTTTCTCCAAAAGGTAATCTTGTTTTTTGTATATTATCTTTTCCAGGTGGCATAATCTGAGCAGTCAATATAAATTAGGTTTTTAAAGCAATTCTCAGCTCTAAGCCTCTCTCTACAACTTCCTTTCCCCAAGTGAAAAGACTTCATTAAGTTACTTTGCTGAGCACAGTTTTGGTAGTTTTTGCTGGCATGATGAAGGGCATATTCTAGACTCAGGCTTTTAGGCTTCTTTCTATACTTAACAGTATGTTTGATCTTTCAATCTTTTCTAAGATTTCTCTTCTGCTTTTATTAGTAAAGCCTTCTCTCTCTGGGAATGCTGTTAAATCAGAGACTTCATCCCTCTGCCATGATGAGAGCCCCCTTAGTCCTTTCTATTTCATGGATATGTATTTAATACTTTTGGTTGTTTCAGATTGACCCCGATTCTTGGCATTCAGAAGCATTCTCAGGAAAATGTGGTATTTACACAGTTTATAGCGACCCTACTTGAAGAATTACATTTAAAGAATGAAGATCTTGAAAGTTTAACCACCATATTTAGAACTGGCTGTTAACCAGAGTGGTGAGTTGGGTTGTGTTTTATTAATACTTTGGTTTGCTTTTCATTTGTTGCCTGTTTGGATTCTTTTTCACATTGGGAATTTTAAAAACCAAGTACAGACCTGAAGATGGCCTAAGCTTGCTAAGGAAGAACATGGCATCCTTTATTTCAGCTGCCACACTCACTTTCTATCCTCTCTTATTACTTTGTGCCCCACCCTTGTTGTTATTCCTCCTGTATAGGCTTACCACAGTTAGTTCTGTTTCTTGCAATTTAGGAAACTCCCACTATCACCTTCAAACTCAAATCTAGACCATCAGGCATGTCCCATTTGGTAAGTTTTCCAGGAAGTAGCAGTTAACATTAACAACTGCAGTGATCCATTGAGAACATCCTCACCTGCTTTCCTTTTCAAAGAAGTAACCTCCCACCCCAGCCAATACCTTGGTAATCTCATGTACAAATAAGTAGGTGAATCTACAAGTCTGGCTTTGTTGAATCCTAAACTTGTTCCCAGATACATAGCGCCCTCCCCTACTAGCCCAAGTTTTTCTTACCTGTTTCAGAACTGCTCATCAAAATGTCCCGTCCTTCATCTTGCCTTAATAATAACTCTTCATCTCATCTTTTCCTTGCTTCTCATTTCGTATACTCTCAAGTGCTAAGGGAGTTGATTTTGAATTTTTTTTATTAAAGTATAGTTAGCATACTATAGCATATTAGTTTCAGATATATAACACGATTCAACATTTATATACCTTATGATGTGATCACCACACTATGTCTAGTAACCATCTGTCACCATGCTGAATTACTACAATATTATTGACTATATTCCCAGTGCTATACACTACATTTCCATGGCTTATTTATTTTATAACTGTTTGTACCTTTTATTCCCCTTCATCTTTTTTACCCATCTCCCATCTCCTCCCCACTGGCAACCATCAGTTTATTCTTCATATCTAACTGTTTTTGTCTTGTTTGTTCCTTTATTTTCTAGGGTTCACATATAAGGGAAATTTCTCTGACTTATTACACTTAGCACAATACTCTGTAGGCCCATCCATGTTGTTGCCAATGGCAAGATTTTGTTTTTTATGGCTGAGTAATATTCCTGTCTCTGTGTGTGTGCGTGCACATGTGCCACCGCGTCATCTTCTTCCATGTCATTGATCAGTGGACACCTATGTTGCTTCCATACCTTGGCTATTACAAATAATGCTGTAATGGACATAAGGGTGATTATATCTTTCTCTTTTCTTCAAAGATTTTTGATTATATCTTTTCTAATTAGTGTTTTTTGTTTTCTTCAGATAAATACCCAGAAGTGAAATTGCTGGGTTGTAAGATAGTTCTATTTCTAATTTTTTGAGGGATGTCCACACTGTTCCATTGTGCCTGCAGCAGTTTATAATCCCACATAAGCATTCCCTTTTCTCCCCACCCTCTCCACCATTTCTTTCTTTTCTTTTTTATAGTATCCACTCAGACAAGTGTGAGGTGGAATCTCATTGTGGTTTTGATTTGCATTTCTCTGATGATTATTGATGTTGACCATCTTTTTTTTTCTTTTTTTTTTTATGTCTTCTGGTCATCTATCTATATATCCTCCTTGGAGAAATGTCTATTCAAGTCCTCTTCCCAATTCTTAATCAGGTTGTTTTGTTCTTTTGATGTTGAGTTGTGGGAGTTCTGTATATATTTTAGATATTAACACCTTATCATATATATTATTTGTGAATATCTTCTCCTATCCAGAGGGTTATCTTTTCATTTTGTTGATGGCTTACTTCACTGTGCAGAAGCTTTTTAGTTTGATGAGGTTCCATTTGTTTATTTTTGCTTTTGTTTCCCTTCACCAAGAGATATATCCAAAAAGCTATTGCTCAAACTGATATCAAACAACTGACTGTTTTCTTCTAAAAGGTTTTTGGATTCTGGTCTTAACATTTATGACTTTGAGTTTATTATTGTATGTTTAAAGTGGTAGTTTCATTTTTGTTTTTAGTATCCAGTTTTCCTAACAGTACTTAATTGAAATTTTCATTTCTCCATTATATATTTATTCTTACCGCCTTTGTCATAGATTGACTATATAATGAAGGTTTGTTTCTGAGTTCTCTGTCCTGTTCCATTGATTTATGTGTCTGTTTTTATGCCAGCGCCATACTGTTTTAGTTGCCATATAGCTTCATAATATATTAATAGTTTAAAATAGGGAGTGTGGTATTCCAACTTTATTTTTTCAAGATTGCATTGGCTATTTGGAGTCTTCTGTGGTTTCATATAAATTTTAGGATTACTTGTTCTAGTTCTGAGAATGCCATTGGTATTTTGATAGGGATTGCATTGAATCTATAGATTCCTTTCGGTAGTGTAGACATTTTAACTATATTGATCCTTCCAGTCCATAAGCATTGTATACCCTCTTTTTTTTTTTTCTTTTTTTTCTTTTTTTTTGTCCTCTTCAATTTCTTTTTCAGTGTCATAGTTTTTGGAGTATAGTAGGTCTTTTACCTCCTTGGTTAAATTTATTCCCTGGTATTTTACTGTTTTGATGCAACTATAAATGAGATTGTTTTCCTAATTTCTCCTGATTGTTCATTATTAGTCTATAAAAATGTAATGGGTTTATGGATATTAATTTTATATTCTGGTACTTTACTAAATTCATTTATTCTAATATTGTTTGGTGGAGTCTGTAGAATTTATTATATATATGTAGTATCATATCATCTGCAAATAGTTACAGTTTTACTTCTTTTCAATATGGATGCCTTTTTTTTATTTTTCTTATTTGGTTGCTGTGCCTAAGACTTCTAATTCTGTGTTGAATTAAAAGTGATGAGAGTAGGCATCCTTGTCTTCTTCCTTATCTTAGAGGACAAGATTTCAGCTTTTTACCATTAAGAATGGTGTTAGCTATGGGTTTGTTATATATAATTTTTATTATGTTAAAGTATGTTCCCTTGGGAAGCTGGGATGGCTCAGTGGGTTAAGCGCTCACTTTGCAGCTCCGGGGACCGAGGCTCCAGTCCCGGCCCCGGCCCGTGTGGACCCATATGCTGAACTGGGGAGTGCCCCCAGTTCAGTTTGCACCAGGTGAAGACCCCTGCCCAGTTCCTGCCCTGTGCAGCCCCACTCCCACCTATGGAATGGAACTATGTGGAAAAACAAATGATGTGCAACTGTGGAGACTGTCCTGGTCCCTCCCCCTTCTCTCTGTCTCTGTATCTCTCTATCAAAAACAATAAAAATAAATCTAAAAAAAAAAAAGTATATTCCCTTTATATGCACTTTGTTGGGAGTATTTTTAATGATAAATGGATGTTGAATTTTGTCAAACGCTTTTTCTGCATCTATTGAAATGATCATATGATTTTTATCCTTGGTTTTGTAGATGCATTGTATCATATTACTTGATTTGAGGATGTTGAACCAGCTTTGCATCCCTGAAGTAAATCCCAGTTGATCATTGGTATTTTGATCTTTTTAATGATCTTTTTAATGTAGTATTGAATTCAGTTTGCTAATATTTTGTCAAAAATTTTTGCATTTGTGTTCATCAGGGATGTTGGTCTATAATTCTTTTTTTTTTTTTTTCTAGTGTCTTGTCGAAGGCTTTGGTATCAGGGTAATGCTGGCCTTGTAGAACAAGTTTGGAAGTGTTCCTCTTCAATATTCTGGAATAGTTTGAGACGGATAGGTATTCTTTTTTAAATGTTTGATAGAATTCACCTGATCCTAGACTTTTGGTTGTTGGAATTTTTTTGATTACTACCTCAGTTTTGTTGCTAGTAATCCATCTATCCATCTTCCTTATTCAGTCTTGGAAGGCTGTATGTTTCTAGAAATTGATCCATTTCATTGGTTCAATTGGGTGGCATATAATTGTTCATAATAATCCTTTAATAATCCCCTTTGTAGTTCTGTAGTATCAGTTGTCATTTCTCTTTTATTTCTGATTTTATTTAATTGGTCCTTTTTTTCTTGATGTCTAGCTAAAGGCTTATCAATTTTGTTTATAATGCTTTCAAAGAACCAGCTCTTAGCTTTATTGGTCCTGGTTTCTATTGGGTTTTGTTTTGTTTTTTAGTCTGCATTTATTTTCTTCCCTCTACTTACTTTAGGCTTTTTTGTTTGTTATTTTTCTAGTTCCTTTAGATGTAATGTTAGGTTGCTTATTGGGGATCTTTCTTGTGTTGTTTTTTTATTGAGGTAGGCCTGTATAGCTATGAATTTTCCCTCTTAGAATTGCTTTTGCTGCATCCCATATATTTTAGAAAGTTGTTTTCATTTTCATTTGTATCAAAGTTGTTTTTGATTTCCTGTTTGATTTCCATTTTGTCCTTGGTTGTAGCATATTGTTTAGTCTCCACGTGTTCGTGTTTTTTTACAGTTTTCTTTTTGTAGTTGACTTTTAGTTTAATATGGTTATGGTGGGAAAAGATGCGTGATGTAATTTCAGTCTTATTGAATTACTGAGACTTGTTTGTGGCCTAATATGTTATAAATCAGATAATGTTCCATGTGTACTTGAAAAGCATGTGTATTGAGCAGTTTTGGGGTGAAGTGTTCCATCAACATCTATTAAGTCAGTCTGGTCTAATGTGATTTTTTTTTTCCTTTTTTAAATTTTTTTATTGTTTTAGAAGGTGAGAGAGAGAGAGAGAGAGAGAGAGAGAGAGACAGACATAGTTTCATTCCACACAGGTAGATGTAGGGCAGGAACTGAACTGGAGCCTCCTGCATGAGAAGCGAGAACCTTCACCCTTGAGCCATCCCTGCGGTCACCAGTCGTGCCGCAGCCTTCCACATGAGGTTACACGGGCCAGGAACGGGAACTGAACCCCAGACCTCACAATTGCGAGGCAAGTGCGCAACCACTGAACTATCCCGGCATCCCTTAATGTGATGTTTAAGGCCACTATTTCCTTATTGGTTTTCTGTCTTAACTGATCTGTCCATTGGTATAAGTGGGATATTAAAGTCCCCTCCTATTTTAATAACTTAGATTTCTTCTTTTATATCTGTTAATATATACTTAATGTATTTAGATGCTCCTGTTTTGGGTGTGTAGATATGTATAACAGTTATATCCTCTTGTTGGTATGACCGCTTTATCATGTAATGTCCTTTGTCTCTTCTAACACTATTTAAAGTCTGTTTTGTCTGATGAGTATTGCTACCCATCTTTCTTTTCATTTCTATTTGCATGGAGTATTTTTTCCCATCCCTTCACTTTCAGTCTGTATGTGTCTTTTGGTCTGAAGTGAGTCTCCTGCAGGCAGCAAATGGTCGCATTTTGTTTTTTTATCCATTCATCCACCTTGTGTCTTTTGATTGGAGCATTTAGTCAATCCATTTACATTTAAAGTAATTACCGTATTTTTCACTCCATAAGACGCACTTTTCCCCCCAAGAAAAGTGGAGGGAAAAGTGTGTGCGTCTTATGGAGCGAATAATGCAAAGAAGAGTGCACTTTGGGGACCTTAATGATGCCGTGGGGAAGCCTGCAGCCAGATCAGAAAGCAGGGACTGCATGGAAGGAGAGCGGGTCCAGGCAGGTCAGGTGCGTCTTATGGAGCGAAAAATACGGTGTGTATATATAGGTGTACTTACTGGCATTTTAATTGACTTTTGGTTTTTATAGCTCTCTTCTCTTGATCTCTTCCCTTATAGCTTGCTGGGGGCGGGGGGGCGGTTATGTTTATTTGTTTTGTTTGGGTTTCTTTTTGTTGTTGTACTATTGTTACCCTGAAGTTCATGTATATCCATCTATAAGTCTTTATTTTGAATTGATAGACATTTATGTTCAAACTCATTGTAAAAGCACTACATTTTTACCCCCCCTTCAATGCTTTAAGTTTTTAATGTCATATTTTAGATCTGTTTTGTTTACCCCCTATTTATTGTAGTTATAGTTAACTTTGCTAATTTTTGTCCTCATACTAGCTTTTCTTAAGTGGATAATTCAGTGTGTTTATTATATATGTGCCTTTACTTGTGAGATTTTTCTTTCACATATTTTTTTATTTCTTGTTAGGGCCTTTCTGTTTAAAGATGACCTTTTAACATTTCTTGTAAAGCCATGTCAGTAGTGATAAATTCTGTTAAATTTTGCATATCGAGGAAACCACCTTTCCTTCAATTCTAAATGATAATTTTACTGGGTATAATATTCTAGGTTGTAAGTTCTTCTTTTAGCACTTTAAATATATCCTTCCACTCCCTTCTGACCTATAAAGCTTCTACTGAGAAATTAGCTGATAGCTTTATAAGGTTTCCCTTGTATGTGATTGTTTCCCTCTTGCTGCCTCCAAGATCCTCTCTAACTTTTGCCATCTTAATTACACTATGTCTTGGTGTGACCCTCTTTGGGTTCATCTTCTTTGGCAATCTCTGTGCATCCTGAACCTTGATCTCTGTTTGCTTTCCAGATTAGGAAAGTTTTCAGTATTTCTTCAGATAAATTTTCTGCCCCTTTGTCACATCTCATTCTGGGATCCCTATAATGTGAATGTTCATGTACTTGATCTTGTCCCAGAAGTCTCTTAAACCAAGGGGCCCCAGTCCTTGGCCTGTTAGGAACCAGGCTGCACAGCAGGAGGTGAGCAGTGGGTGAGCGAGCGAAGACAGATGCCTGATTTCCATCTCCTGTCAGATCAGTGGTGGCATTAAGATTCTCATAGGAATACAAACACTATTGTGAACTGTCCATGTTTTCATTTTCATTTATATCAAAGTTTGTGCATCCCCATTTTTTTGGAACAATTTTCTTCCATGAAACCAGTCCCTAGTGCCAAAAAAAGGTTGGGTACCACCTCCTTAAACTGCCTTTTTCTTAAATTCTTGTGGCTTTTCACTGTTGTGATTGGGTCTTCCAGGTCATTAATTCATTCATCTGTATTCATCACTATTCTGTCTTCCAGGTCATTAATTCATTCATGTGTATTATCTAATCTGATTATTTATAGTGATTTTTTATTTCAGTTATTGTATTCTTCAACTATGATTTTTCCTTTATTATATTTTCTAACTCAGGTTTGGTGCACATGCTTATAACATTTTCTTTGAATTCTTTATGAGGCAAATTACTTAACGCCACTTCATTAGGGTTGTTTATTTGTTTGTTTTTTGAGGATTTTGTTGTTGCTTCTTCATTTGGAACTGTTCCTGTCCTCTCATTTTGTTTGACTTTCTGTGTTTGTTTCTGTGAATTAGATGTAATACCTATCTCTCCCAATCTTGAAAAGGTGGTCTTATATAGAAGCAACTTCTGTGTAGACTGTATGCTGGGTTTTGGCAAAGTTGTTAGTGTCAGGGTAGAGCAGCCCGGTACACACTCATACATAGAGTGGGGTCCTGGCAGGGCAGCCCAGTATGACCTGGCACCCTTTTGACCCAGTTGTCCATAGCCAGAGTAAGTATCCAGGCTGGGAAGCCCAGTGCAGTCATATTAGCAGCTTGGCAGGTCCACCAGAGCACCTACCTAAAGCTCCCACCTGCCTTTCCAGGTGAAGGGGGAATATAAACAATTGTGCTCACCAGCACCTCTAATCCCAGAGAGTTCCTTCAGGTCCCAGAGTTCTCTCACAATTCCCCAACCTCCTTTATATGGCCTCTTTCTCTCATGCAGAAACTGTTCAGTGGGACCTCTGTTGTCTCTCAGGAGGAATTGCTCTAAATGTAGGTATATATTTAGTGTATTTATGGGAGGGGTGATTTAGCTTCCTCCTATATCACTATTTTGGGTCCTCCTGATAGATATGATTGAAGAAATCCTAAACTACAAATGAGACCCTCTCAGGAAGCATTTTCTTTTTATAATTTAAAAAATATTTAAAAGTTTAAATAAAAAGTTTTTTGTAAAAGTTAAAATTATACAGAATTGCATGTATAATTTTAAAAAGGAAAATTTCCCCCTCACCTCTACCTTCAATCCTTTCTCTTTTCCAGAAGCCCAGTTGATGTATATCTTTAAATATATGAGAGAGATATTTGAGCAGGCAGGAAAGGATGATATCCCTTTATTGAACTTGCTAGAAACAAGAATGTAAAGATCAGCATTGTAATTGCCTTCCAACTTATACCCAGTAACCTTTTCAAATGTTCCTGTTCCCCTGTGGATCCTATAAAACAAATGGTTTTGGGGGTGAACTCAGAATGACTTTAATTAATAAGCATCAATTCAATGTCCTTTCTAAGAACATAGTGAAGTTAGAGAGTTTTGTTTTATTTGCTTCTAAAACAGAATTGAATTAATCATACTCCTTAGTTAATGACACACTATCTCTATTGGATGAAAGGTTTTTTCCAGATACACTAAAAACAAAGAATGCCTAACCCAAGGTTCGTCAAACATATTTTAATTAATAGGTAGCAATTAAAAGTCATTTTTAATTAACATTTAAAGCTTAAGGACTTTCAACAAGATGTTTCAGTGGACTTAACAGTTCCCCTGTGATCATTTATTTACATTGTTTATTTGTATAAATATCAAAGGTAAACCTTCTCCCAGACTTTGTTGGTATTATAAGGAATTCTGAGTGAATGAGGCCTTATTACCTAATTTTTCCATATGAGAAATAGCTATGGTTGTGAGTAGGCAGATGGATTTTTTCTGTATGCATGATTTTTATAAACTGTAATAAGTTCATTTGAATATAAAGATTTTAATGTCTAATAATTTTTCCAGATTTAATTAATACTAGGTAGTAGATGTTAATATTTTCAGTTGTAAATAACAAAAAAAAAATCCAGCCTTAATTTTTCTTATGGTAGTATATTATCTTTTGCTACTTAATTACTCCAAAACTTAGTGGCTTAAAACAATACTTTTTTAAAAATCTCAGTTTCTGTAAGTCAGTAATCTGAACATAGTTTAGTTTAGGGCCTCTGACTCAGTCTGTCTCATGAGGTTGTAGTTAACCTATCTGCCAGGGCTATGTCATCTGAAGGCCCAATGGGAGGAAGATCCCAAACTGATTTATGTGGTTGTTGGCAGGATTTAGTTCCTCACAGGTAGAACTCAGGGACTTAGTATCTCACCAACCAGCCATTGTCTAGAGACCTCTTATAACTCCTTGCTACATGGGCCTCTCCATAGTGCATCTCACAACTTGGCATGTGGCTTCACTCACAGTGAACAAATGAGACAGTACCCAAGATAGAAGCCACGTCCTTTTTGTAACTAATCTCAGAAGTGATACCCTATCACTTTTGCTGTATTCCATGACTGTTAAAAAATAATCACTAGGTCTAGCATACACTCAAGGTGAGAGGATTGATAAGAGCATGAATACCAGGAGGTAAGGCTCATTGGGGGCCATCTTAGAAGCTGTTTACTATAGGTGGCAATATTGACTATAGTTCCCAGCTTTATATATTAGCATACCACACTGTCCAAGTGAGAGTCTTGAACTTCACACTAATATTTAGGGCACCCCTTAACCAGTCCACATGGCTATAAGAATACTGTTAGCTAACCCATTTCTTTTGGGAAGGGATGGTGGGATGGAGGGAAAAGAGGATTTTCTTACCGGCCTAGACCCATCAAGGCCTACCTCTTGAGCTGAATATGAACTTGGGTCTAGCCCACCAAAACCATCATTGTTACATAATGAGAACAAATGGAATGTATATTAGGAAATAACATGTGTTTCCAGAAACTGGTAAAATATTTTAGGTGTTTTATTCAGACTGTCCCTTTGTTTCGTAGGTATATCCATGAAGAATGAATACGAAATGAACTTCTGCTCACCATTTCTGGAATTCTAACCACAGTGATGATCTAGTGATGACTGATAACTAGCTTTTTTCCCAAGAGAAACCTTTACCTTCTTAGATTCCAGGCCCCTACCTCCCAGTCCATAACTATACAGAGTAACTTCCCCAGATAGAGAACCATTATTCCAACAAGAATAACCAAGTCCTTGCATCCCAGGCTAATAAGATGTTACTTTTATTTATTTGAAAATGAGAGTTGAAATATTAAATTGAAACTTAAATGAATATTCAAGAAAACAATGACCTTTTTTTTTTCTGGATGATTCCAGCCATCATATCAACTTGATCAAAAAACTAAGAAAAGTCCTATATTTTGGCCTCAGTCTAAACTCTGGACTCTGAAGAACAGTAAAAAGGACAACAAATGCAATCCAAGTAAAGCCCTTGGAAGTCTAGTCATTATTCTTTTAAAGAAGCTGCCTGTGCTATAATGTAGTTAAACTGAAAGTCCAAAACAAGAGTATCTCAGAATTTTTGGAGTCAAAGAAATTTTTTAAAAATTGACTGTAGTTTGTTTTCAAGAGAGACAATCTTTAGAATTACATTGTTTTTTCAAAATGTGTATGAAGAGAGAAGGGGTAGGCCCAGAGCAGTCACCGTAGTTGTACATCATCAGTTTTCGACATGGTTTCATTTCACACAAGTTGGTGGGGGCTGTGCAGGGTGGGAACTGGGCTGGGGCCCTCCCACATGGGAGGCACAGCCCCTTGATCCAGGGCTGAACCAGGGAGCGAGAAATGAACTAGGGGCTTCCCATATGGGAAGCACCACCCTGGTTCAGTATATGGGTCTGCACAGGCCAGGACCAGGATTCGATCCTCGGCCCCTGGGGCTGCAAAGTGAACATTTAACCCACTGAGCCATCCCAGCTTCCCCTTCATCAAAAATTTTAAAACCTCTGTACTTCAAACAAATGCATCACTAAGAAAATAAATTTACAAACCACAGACTGAGAAAAATATTTTTAGATCATTATATTATAAAGGACATACCCAGAATATATAAAGAATTCTTAAAACTCAAATATGAGACAACTTTCAATACACATTTCAGCAAAGAAATATCACTAGTCACTAGGGAAATGCAAGTGGAAACCAAAATTAGATACCACTTCACACTCATTAGGATGAATATAATAAAAAAAAAAGAATATCATAGTGTTGGTGAGATGTAGGTGAACTGGAACCCTAATACATTGCTACTGGAAGTGTAAAACTGTGCAGCCACTTTGGAAAACAGTTGGGTGGTTTCTTAAGTTAAACATGAGATAAGACAACCATATGATCCAGAAATTCCACTTGGTGTTACAGTCCAAAAATGAAAACATGTTCACAAAGACTTACAAATAGCAGCATTATTCATATTAAGGAAACTACCCAAATGACCATCAGCTGATACACGGACAAAAAAAAAATCTAAGGAATACCATAAGGAAAAAAGAGAACACGGGGGGTTGAGAACATACTTAAAGAAATAACAACTGAAAATGTCCCTACCCTGCTGAAGGAACTAGACATACAAGTCCAGGAAGTGCAGCATCCCAAACAAGATGAACCCAAAGAGTCACACACCAAGACATAATTAAAATGGCAAAAGTTAAAGATGATGAGGGAATCTTAAAAGCAGCAAGACAAAGACAGTTACCTACAAGTGGATTTCCCATAAGCCTGTAAGCTGATACCTCAGCAGAAACTACAGGCCAGAAGAGATTGGCACAAAATATTCAATATGATGGAAAAGTAAGGACCTACAACCAAGTCTGCTGTACCCAACAAGGCTATCATTTAAAATTGAAAATTATGAGAAAAAACTTCCCATACAAGAGTTCATTACCAATAACCAGTATTATTAAAGGAATTTCTTTAAGAAGTAGAAGGGGGGTGGGGGGGTATAAATGTGAATAATAAAATGGCAATAACTACATTACCTATCAGTATCCACTTTAAATGTAAATGGGTGGATTAACTATCCCATCAAAAGACATAGGGTGGTTGATTGGATAAGAAAATAAGACCCATACATATGCTGTCTATAAAAGACAGACTGAAAATAAAGGAATGGAAAAAGATATTTCAATGGAAATGTAAAAAGCTGGCATAGCAATACTTTATATCAGACAAGATAGAGTTTAAAACACTGGCTAGAGACAAAGAAGGACATTTCATGATAAAATGATTAGTCCAATTAGAGGATATAACCCTTGTAAACATTTATGCACCCAACATGGGAGCACCTAAATAGCAAATATCAACCAACATAAAAGGAGAGATCAATATTGCTATAGTAGGGGACTGACATCCATGGATAGATTTTCCAGATAGAAAATCAACAAGGAAATAGCAGCCTTAAATGACACGTTAGGGCAGGATTTAATTGATATTTTTAGAGCGTTTCACCCCAAAGCAGCAGAATATACATTCTTTTCAAGTACACATAGAACATTTCCAAGATAGGCCACAAAACAAGTCTCAATAAATTTAAGAAGACTAAATTCATATCAAGTCTCTTCTACCACAATGGTATGAAACTAGAAGTCAATTATAAGAAAAAAAACCTGAAAAACATGAAAGCACATGGAAGCTAAATAACATGCTACTAAACAATGAATAGAATAATAAGGAAACGAGAAAGATATCAAGATACCTTGAGACAAATGAAAATGAAAAGACGACAACCCAAAATCTATTGGACTAGAAGGGAAATTCATAGTAATGTAGGCCTACCTCAAGAAACAAGGAAAACCTCAAACAATCTAACTTATACTCAGGGAACTAGAAAAAGAACAGAGCCCAAAGGGAGTAGAAGGAAGGAAATAAAAATCAAAATGGAAATAAATAGAGGCTAAAAACAATACAAAAGATAAGTGAAACCAAGAGCTGATTCTAAAGAATACTGAGAAACCTTTAATCAGACTCATCAAGAGGACAAGAGAGGACCCAAATAAAATCATAAATGAAAAGGTAACATACCACCAAATTATAAAATACCTTTTTTAAAAGACACTCAAATAAGAATTAACATCTATCCTTCTCAAAGTATTATAAATTCAAGAGAAGGGAAGGCTCCCACAACCATTTTAGGAGGCTACCATTACCTGATTCCTAAACCAAAGATGTTACAAAAAAGAAAATAATAGGTCAATATCCCTATTGAACATAGATGCAGAATTCCTCAACAAAATATTAGTGAACTGAATTCAGCAATACAGTGATCCCTCATTTTTTGCGGTTAATGGGGACCAGAACCTTCCGCGAAAGCTGAAAAACCGCGAAGTAGGATTTGCCCCTAGGAATGTTCGTGTATGCGGGTACAAGAATGTTTTAAATATGTAAACAGTATTCATACTTTACTCATTTAAGACAAAAATGACAACAGTATACGTATTTACTTAAACGTGTCAGTGCTAATGAATAAGGTGAATGACAAAACCTTATACAGTAATAAACATGAATCAACA
>PVKE010031794.1:0-18857 GCA_004027555.1 Craseonycteris thonglongyai
ACCACCACCACCACCAAATACCCCATTTTAAAGTTTTTCTAGGGAATTAGAAGCAATACTTGCTGAAAGCCATTATTGGGCCTTGAATATGAACTGTGACTCAAGTTCTGGAGTAGTATTTTCCTTCACCCTGAAGAATGAGTTACAGCAGTTAGAGTTATGTGCATATGGACTAGATATAGGGAACATTGTCCCCAGGATTGCTTTTTCTGTGCAAGTGGAATATATTAAGGTACAGTTGACCCTTGAACAACATGGAGGTTAGAGGCATTGACCGCCCACACAGTCAATTCTGCTTATAACCTTTGGTTCCCCCCAAACTTAACTACTCATAAGCCTACTGTTGACTGGAAGCCTTACCGATAACGTAAACAATCGATTAACACATATTCTGTATATTATATGTATTATGTACTGTATTCTTTCAATAAAGTGAGCTGGAGGGATGAACTGTTAAGAAAACCATGAGAAAGAGAAATTACATATATAGTATTTCTTGAAAAAAAATTTGCATCTAAGTGGACTAGCACAACTCATACCTGTGGTGTTCAAGGTCATCTGTGCTTGCGCTGCTAGTCTTGTGCAAAACCAAAGGCTTGAGAGCTTTGGGCCCCTGAAGTCTGTCCCACCTTTGTGACAGCTCTGTGACTTGGTGGCTGCAGTACCATGTCCATGCCCCTGGTCATGTTCTTAGGGCACCGTCACGTGACCTTTTCTCTGCACGCTTACACATGCACTCATGCCGGATGCCTGGCTGTTGATCAGGGTATGCAGGTTGCTGAATTGGGATGGCCCTGTAAGGTGGGACAGGGGTCCTTTCCCAAACAGGCACCATGAAGCTTGATGGGAGGTGATGTCCCCTCACTGGTTTCAGAGAACCTTGGGAATGGTTAATTGTTCCTAAAAGAGTTCCTGTTGTAACGGGGACTAATAGCAACGTTTTATTCACTGGGGGTTCACTGGCAAGAACACCCAGGAACAAAGTGGAAAAAATTAAACATAGAACATGTTAAAAATTTCTTCTTAGTTTTAGTTCTTCCAAGAACTTAGCATAGCAATCCAAATAGAAGTATTTGCTTTAACCAACACATAAATTATTTTAGTGTATGTGCTGCCGAAGCGAGCACCAACGGATAAGTCATTAGCACATTGGTTGTGTACATGTGAGTCAGAGCTTCTGAAATTTGTTCCCATAAGTAGGTTGAGCCTCCTTCTCTGCCCGTTGTCATAGGGTCTAAAAATGGAAATGTGAGTCCCAACTCTTTCCGGATCATAAAAATAATTCTGAGTTAGTAGATCCTAAATGAATATGATTTTATTTGAGTGTGATTTTTCAAGTTCTGTACGCCAGGCAGACCCTCGCTCTGTCTCCTCGGCATTGATTTTTAAGAGTTTTGGTCTGAAGCAATCACCTAGACAAGGCCGCTTCTCACAATGGCTCATTGCTGAAACTGGAAACGGAGTGGGCTCAGAATGGTTCATTCTTCTGCTGCCTCAGTTACATGTCAACCTGTCCTGAAGAGGCACCTCAAATGTCTGAGGTCACATTCTTGCCTTAGGATGTTCACCATCATGACATAAGAGTGAATCTTTGTTGATTTTAGGATCCATGGATTCCTGGATTTGGAACACTCTTCCGATAACAAATAGACGTTTTAATATTAGCCTAAATGCATACTGACTGCAGTATTTATTCTGGTGGTAACTTTTTTTAAAAACCTATGTATAGATCTGGTCACTTTTCCCAAAATGTGAAATGCAGGGTGACAACCTAACAATGCAGTGAGGGAGGTGATAGAATTGGTTTAAACTTGGTCCATACTAAGGAAGTGGTGGTGATGATTTCTTCTTCACCTACTGGTTTATTGAGCCCTTGTTCTTCGAATGCCAACTAGTGGTTAGCTTACTTGCATTGGGGCTCTTAAAATTTTTATCTTAGGTACTTTTCTTTCTTATTTTTCATAAAAATTACAAATATTGTAGAACATATCACCTGGAAAGGGAACATTGTCTTCATTATTAAAGAAGGGGAATATGGTGGTAGAAAGAGAGCTGATTCTGGGTGGTGAGCACATGATGCAATGCATAGACAATGTAATGTAGAATTGTACACCTGGAAACAATGTGATTGTTATCAACCAATGTCACCCCAATAAATTTAACAATAAAAAAATTGAGAAAAAAAAAAGGGCGAAAAGTAAAGGAGTTGCATATGCATCAGAAGAATTTAGAAAAAAACCAACTACACAAAAGAGAAGCTAGGAAGGAGGAATTAAGAGATAACAAAGATAAAAACTAAAAGTAATGAAGCAAAATAAAATTTAAAGGATAAATAAATGCAGTAGCTAGTTATTTGAAAGGACCAATAAGATAAGCTCGAATCATCATCACTGAGGAAGAAGAACAAAAATAGGTAATAGGAATAAGAAAGGAGACCCAGGAGGATTTAATCAACTTTATAGGAAAATAGCAGCACAATTGCAACACATTTGAAAACACAGGGATGATTTCTTAGTCAAATACAAATGACCAAAATTGATCCTAGAAACATGGAAAACTTGAAAAGACCAATTAGTATAGAAGAGGTAAGCAATGTGATTGAAAGTTACCATTGAAAAAGGCACCTAGACCCCATGCGCTCCAGCCAAGTTTTACCTAACCTTTAAAAAACAGAAAAGTTAACCTTTAAAAAACAAGAGTGTTATTTATCCTAATTGAGGACATAGTAAAATATGAAAAGGTTCCTCCTTCATTTTATAAAACCAGCATAATTTTAATACCTGATAAACTTTAAAGAAAAATATAGGCCAATATTATTTATAATAGTAAATGTAAAAGTTTTAAATACTTCATTAACAAATAGACTTTTGAACGCATCAAAAGGTGAATGCACTGTAATCAGTCATTTATTTTGGCAATACTAGGATGATCAATTGTTAGGAACTTTTGGCACCATTATATATAGTCTATCCCAACATTTTAAAGGAGAAAAATTTATAACAGCCAATCCTAATGTATTGCAATCTGAAAAAGCAAAGTTGAGTAAAAATAAACAAACATAAAAATGGCTATATAGTAGCAAAAAAAAAAAATCACCCCAATAGTACTTATTTCCTGAAAAGGCAAAACTCTAGAATTATTTCAACTATAATTAGGAATTATAAAAGGATATCTGCTTTTACAATTATTTAACATTGTCTTAGAGGTCCTAGTGAATGCAGTAAGACAGTGAAATGTTTGTATATGTAGAAAATCTAGGTATCTCTAGCAAAAATAAGTATATCTAAAATTAATAAGAAAATTTGTCAAAGTAGCTGGATAAAAAATTAAGTCTCTAGAAATCATCTTTTCTCTGTTTTTGAAAATGAGCACCTGGAAATGGAAGTTAAGTTATTCCGATAGCAGCAAGTTTCCTAAGAAAAAATTTGCATCCTTTCTAGTGAGTGATATGAAATAAAAATATGTAACATAAATATTGGTTATTTCAAAAATAATATATTTATTGCAACTTCACTTAGAATTCCCAAAATAATGAGGTTTTTTTCTCTCTCTCTCTTTTTTTTTTTGAACTGAATAAAGTAATCCTGATGTGCATATAGAAGAACAAATACGTAATACACGAAAAGAGCCCAGACAAATGTGGAAAAGAAAACCAGTGAGGACAGACTTGGCTTACCAAGTGATCACAACATGCTGGGAAAGTCTTTGTGACCAAATCAGTGTGATATTATCGATAAGTAATTCAGTGGAACAGAATAGGGAATCCAGGACTCTGTTTCGTTAGCTAAGAGAAGTTAACCTATAATAGCATGAGCAATTCAGTGTTGAGAAAATATTGCATTATTTGATGGATGACCTAGAGTGACTCTTTTCAGGAGGTGAAGGGGAGATAGTCCTCTCTCTTACATCATAATCAGAAGTAAATGCCAGAATCTTCAAATGTAAACAAGCAATTCAAATTTATAAGGAAGTACGGGAGTATAATCTTGGGGGTGAGAGAGAAGTTCTTAAGCAAGATATGATACCCCAAAAGACACTTTGGAGAGGGGTATTTATAAGGTGCATGACAGACAAGGGGTTACTGCCTGCCCTGTTAGTAACTTATGGATTGGTAAGGAAAACGCGGGCCAGCCTGGAGAAGGTGTGGGGACAGGAGCCTTCAGAGAGAGGCACAACCAGTGTGATGCCAGGCACTCATGTGGCAGTGACCCTCGCAGGCTGGAGGAAGAGCAAGAAGGCCAGGGGCCTATGGTGAGGGAGCGTGGTGGGGAGGAGGTTGGAGGGGCAGAGCAGGCAGGAGCCTTGGCCCCTGAAGGGCCACCATGAGGAATTCACATTTTATGCTTACGTTTGTGGAAAGTTGTCAGACAGGGGAGTGACTTTGATGGGACGATTGTTGCAT
Source organism: Craseonycteris thonglongyai (assembly GCA_004027555.1). Classification (NCBI taxonomy): domain Eukaryota; kingdom Metazoa; phylum Chordata; class Mammalia; order Chiroptera; family Craseonycteridae; genus Craseonycteris; species Craseonycteris thonglongyai. Next base: position 4,403 of record PVKE010031794.1, read on the forward strand.
GGAAGAGTGTTCCTGTTGCAGTCACCTGTGTGGGAGAGAATGGTTTGAACCACCTGGATGGTGACATCCAGGATGGAAAGAAGGAGGTTTAAGGATCGTTGGGGAAGGGTTTTTGGAGATTGAGTTCGTAGGGCCTCGTGATGCACTGGATGTGTGAGGGATAAAGAGCAGAACCAAACTGAGACAATTTCAGCTCAAACAGCTGGCCAGGTGGTGGACACCAAGATGCAGAGGGTTAGTTGGGGAACGCGCATGGAGCTGGAAGCTGGTGTTAGGTTAGATCACTAAGTGGAAACGTGAAGGCGATGGTGGAAAATGAGCATGGAGCTACCGGGAGAGGTCAGGCTTGGGTTGGCCTTGGAAGTCTGTCTAGCCAAAGGGACGGGGCAGGGTCACCAAGCTGCAGGTATGTCTTCATTTGAAAATTTGGTCAGGATCCCAAGTCACTGCCCTATAATAATGAACGTGAGGAACACAATCGTTTCTTAAATAGGGAAGTGTCTGCAAGCTGTTAGGTTATAAGTGCTCAAGGATACAAATCCTTGCATCTTGGCTAGGATCTGGAGCAGAGTAAGTGCACGATACTATGTTTGCTGACTAATATTTAAAGATACAGGAGATCTTTCCCCTTTTTGATGTGATAGTGTTGTGTTAGTTAACCTGTGAGGCATGTAATCCACACGTTGTCATTTTTTTGGAAGGCCTTGGAAGAAAAGGCAAAACCATGTTAGGAAGATTTGATTTAAGACCTTGTAAGGAAATTCAAGACTTTGTGCTATAATCACCAAACCTTGCCTGTGTTATGTAAAGATTTTTGCCTGTGTCGTGTCATCCTTGTGTTCAATTTATTCCTCCGCCTCCAAGTGTCCTAGTTTCTCTTCTACTGTAGCTGGTTTTGAACAAAACAGAAACTTGGGTTGTTTTTTTACTGCCCCCCTCCCCCAGCATTTGGATTCTGTATGTGTTACTTATTCTTTTTAAATAAGTCATAATATTATATATTCTTAGCAATTATCAAAACATGTTTTTTTTTCTGATTATAAATAATTAGACATTGGAAAAGATAAAGTATGAAGCTGTGATCCACCTGTAATATGAATAGCCAGAGAGGGAATTGGTTACCATTTCATTTTATTTCCTTCTAGACCTTTGGCTATATATATTTGGAAATAGTTAATGAATTTGGAATACTGCTATAATATTGTTTAGAATGGTTCTTTTTAACCAATGTTTTATGGTGCCCACTTTACGATAACTTGTAACATTTCTAGAAATGTGATTTTTAAAGGCTGCAGAGTATGAATAAAATTCACTACGGCTTTTAATTAAAAAAAACAAAACCTCAAGATTTCAGTAATTGACCAACCCTCCTAAGATTAAAACCAAAACCAAACAGAAAACAAAACGCTCTCAAGTTCAAATTTTGTATTCTTAATAAGACCTTGTTGTGAATAAAGTCAGCCTTCATACTTCTCTTCTTAAAATGTAATTGCCTTTTACTTAAAATTTAATTACCTTTTATACACTTCCTCAGCTTTCGATTAGAACATATTGATCCAATGTGACCCTTTGTGGTATTTCATAAAATCTCATGTTACAATTTATAAGTGTGCTAAACAAATTGAGCAAATTCTTTTCCTAATATGTCAGAAGTGCTAGGAGCCATAAATAGGTGTGCATGTAATTGTAAGTAATAAAGAATGAAAGAATCTCCATGAATTTTTAATATTGTTTTGAGATTTAATTAGAAAAAGAAAAACACCCGAAGGGATATGGGAATGGAAGCAGCCTTCAGGTAACCCCCCTGGTCATTGCTAGGCATGCCTTCTGGGGCCTAATTTGTCAGGACTGTGGGGAATTCCAGGAAAGGTTACTGTCCCTTTTGCTTCCTTTGCTAACTGCATGCTGCCCACATTGTGACACTGTGGTGTCTGCCCTATGACACCAGCAACTTCCTGGTCCTCAAATCCAGACCTGCATTTGCTTGCCCTTGGTTGTCTTTGTAGCCTTTGACTCTTGATTGTCTTGGCTCTTTGCTCCTCTCTTTTCCTCTCTGACAGCCTTTGTGTTGTGCCTTTTTCCCCAAGACTCTAATTCCATTTCCTTATGATGGTTTTTTTTTACACCTTCGAAATCTCATCGTGTTTACTGTTTCCACCATGGAGATTAAGACACGCTATAAAAATGTATACATGTAAATATGTAAAAGGTTTAAATTGGGCTAAGTTCTGTATAGTTTTATAGCTTACATTTCTTAACATTATATTGTAAATGTTTTTCCATGTTTTAAAATATTTCTTGAGGACATGAATATATAGATATCTATAATTTATTTTCTCTGTGTTGGTCACTAAGGTTGCTTATAGTTTTTCAGTTTTGTTTTTGTAATGAACTTTTTGGTCTATGTCATTCAATGCTATCCCTGATTATTCCCTTAGGAAAGATTCCTTGGGTGAGAATTATTAAGTCAAGGGGATGGTTGTGTTAATATTTAGTGCTCTAGATTGTCTGTAGACTCTGTTTCATTCTCAGTGATACTCTCTTTGTAGGCTTTCTTCCTCTTTATTTATTCTGTTGCAACAGATTCCTAGCAGGTTTTCTTGTTTTCTGTCTCAGTTAACTCTAGGTTACTGCTAACCTCAATGACCTTGGAAACTATAGCGCATCTGTGATACCCCTATGTTTATATCCCCTTAGGAGTTGCAGCTACATTTGCCCCAACCAGCCTCTGTACCTCTTCCTGGACCCTCCCACTTGCGAGGGGAACCCGCAGCTTTATACATGCTGCGACCACTCTTCAGTTTATGGTTCTGCCTTCCACCAGACTTCCCTTCTGCTCAACATCCTTGACTCAGCCCAGCTCTGCTTCCTTTTGCTCTCTGGTTGCTCTAGACTTTGATATTCTTGACTTGGACTGTAATCCTTGTCCCACTCTCAGCCTCTGACCTTGTCTTCTACTTTGGGAAAGCAACACGAAACAGCAGCCCTCGTTTGGGGAAATACGGCTGGAGACCAGAGATGCTGCTAAAGACATCCTACAATGCACAGAACAGCCTCCCACAATGAAGAATTAATTACCTAGCTCCAAATGGTCCAGAGAGCCCACGTTAAGAAAGCCTGTTTTAGACCTACTTTCAGACGTTGGCCATAGTCCATTAGTTAGTTCTCCAGCCTCTGTGTTCTTGTCTCTTCACTGCAGCTGCTTTGTGGAATGGTGGTTTTCTTTCTGGGATGTTAGAATTGAGAAGGTTCAGGATACCCACAGTTAATAGTAGGAGCAGGGACCGTATCCCTGGATTGGGACTGAGTGTGTCTCCTTCAGCATCTGTTCCTAGATTGTGAAGCTATTCTGGTTGGGGCCTAATTGCCTCTAGATCGGGAGTGTCCAACCTTTTGGCTTCCCTGGGCCACATTGGAAAAAGAAGAATTGTCTCAGCACCCACAAAATACATGAACACTAATGATAGTAGATGAGCTAAAACAAAATTGCAAAAAAATCTCAAAATGTTTTAAAAAAGTTTATGAATTTATGCTGGGCCACATTCAAAGTTGTCCCACAGGCCACAGGTTGGACGAGCTTGCTTTAGATGGAGGGACTTGAACTAAGACTTCTAATATTCCCATCATTCTTAGCATTTCTTAATTCAGTGTTAAGATTGTTGTTAACTAACTTTACCTGTGTTTTAGTGGACGTTGGGCAGAAGATGATTTCTGTGAGCTGGAGAGAAAGATCTAGGTGACATGAAAGAGGATGTATACCATTCAGTCAATGAGTTTGATTGTAAATGGAGGTAGCAGAGTTGGAGTAGGAAAGGTCAAGGGTAGGCTTCTTTTCCTCTTTCTCCCAAATAAGGTTTCTCTGTGCCCTTTTCAAGGCAGAGACTCAGTGGACAGGTAGGGAGTCAACATTCTAAAATGAAATGTGTGGCTGTGGGAGAAATGTTATTCATCAGAACTCTGCATTCTGTCTTGGTTTTTTATATTAAAGTTTGGAATGAAATGACCTTTTAATTAGGGCGTTGGCTTGCTAGGGGTGCCATAACAAAGTACCACAGATTGGGGGGCATAAGCAACAGAAAATCACGTTCTCATAGTTCCAGAGGCTGGAGTTCTGATATCAGCGCTTCAGCAGGGTCGCCATCTTTCCCATCTCTTTCTGTTGTCTGCCTGTGTGCCTCCAAGTTTTTTTTTCTCTTCTAACAAGGACACCAGACTTACTGATTTAAGGCCCATGTGAATGACCTTATTTTAACTCAGTGACCTTTTTAAAGCCCCTATCACCAAATAAAGTCACATTCGGAGGTACTTGGGGTTAGGACTTCAGCATAAGAATCTTGGGGAACATGATTTCAGCCTATAACAATTGGGTACGGTTTGATGTGAAGTCTGGGTGCATTTTATTTTTAAGAGAACAGGCAAATTTTTAAGTAACGTATTCAGCCTGTTCAGGTATATTTTCTTACAGTGTATTGTAGTTTATTTTTTTAACTTTCCAACCAATGTGTAAATGTGAAACAGCTTAATTGTATAGTTTTAGATATAGTCAAGGAAGATGGAGTTCTTGCTCTTAAATTTAAATTATTGCACACCTGTGTGTCCTCACCTGCTAAGTGCTAAAAACTTGGGATATTTTTCTAGTTTTGAGAATTCTACTGACAGTGTTTGGAATGATAAGGCTTTGTATCTGTGAGGGTGCATTTAGGGACAGAGTTTCTAGTAGTAGCCCAGGGCCGACTTTCTCCAAGACTTCAGGGATCCTCCCAGCCAAGAGAGGTCACTGAGCCCCCTGGTGACCTATTTTGTCATCCCAGCCCCTCTGGGAATCCCAGTCTTTGGGCTGCTGTGGGAACCTGAAAGTCTAGTTTAGCGTTTCTGAGCTGACATGCCAGGAACACTTAATGAATGAACATGCCACCAAATTGAAGTTAATGTGTAAAGTTACCGGTAGCTTTTTGCTACAAAGTGGGAACACTTCCTGTGTCAGCCCCTCCTACTGGGGTTGTAGAGTGGGCTTTGACTTTCTTCCAAGCAGAGCGAAGAGGAGGCATTGCTTAGTGCCAGTCACAAGCCAGAGAAAAAGCAGATAGCTTGGCCTCAGGAGTTCCGTGAAGAGCGGGCAGGCCGGTGAAGCATACCCCTCAAGCGGGACTCAGTGCCCTTGATGTGTGTCTAAGGGCACCCCGCTGGTTCATATGAAAGTGGCTTGCACACCAGACAGGATGGATTGACAGCTTGATGGTGTCTCTCACAGGACACCAAATCCTGCCTGTCCGCTCTGTTTGGTGTTGTTTACATCCATGTTCCAGACTTTTCTCCCCTTCCAGACTTCAGGCGCTTCAAGGGCCAGCAAACTGTGTCACCCAGCCTGCCTGGTGTGGGGCCCCAAAGGCGGAAGTGGAGAGAAGCTGAGGTCCTCAGGAACGACATACCTCTCATGCCTGTCTGCCCAGGAAACTCAGATGTAGCTTTAAATGAGCACACAGCCCAGCCCTGAGTTAGAGTCACTGAGGAAACCCTGTGCAGAGTGCTGATTGCCAGTCCTGCTAGGTGTGTCCTGGGCTCATCTCTCTTCCCCATCAGGAGCTGTCATTCGGAGAAGCATGCTGCAGGTAACAGCGTTAGGGCAGGTGGGGCTCTCTCAGCTAAAGGCGGAGCTGGGTGGAGTCACTTAATCCTTATGGGAGGGTTGGAGCCCGACTCAACTCCTTTTCCACCAACGAGCACTCCTTTCTAGCTGTCATGGAAGTGAGTCATCAGTATAAATGAGGAGCTCGGGGCATGCCTCCTCAGTTGTGTTAAAACCTGCCGGTGGCCCCTGAGTTCCAGAAGAGGTGTGTGCAGGCAGCCCCAGGAAGAAGACAAGGCCAGGATCCTGAGGGTGGTCCAGGGAGGTTTCCAGCTGTGGTACCGGAACACTAGCCCAACCAGACGCTTTCCGGCGGGAGAGGTGGCTTGTTTTCCATGAGCCTGGAGGCCGATTGCAGGTAGGAACAAAGACATCACTGTATGTTTATTATAGGAACGCAGCACCTATTGGCATGTAGTGCTGTTTTTATAGCAGTGGCAGTATTCTAGTTCATACCAAGATTTTCCTTTACAAATTATTTCTTTTGGGTGTAGTTGATCATTCTTACCCACCTCACGTATAGACAGGATGCTAACAAAGAGTGACACTTGAAAAGAATTGTCTTCTGAACTCTTCTGATTCTCTACTCTTTGCTTCTTATCTCTGTCTCGACTATGTAGAAACATGTTCACTTTTTACTGCAAAAATGAAAGTGTGATGGATACATTTTTCTTTTTGAAATCACGGAAAGTATAGACCACTCCTGTGAATGTTGTTCTCTGATTTAGAAATCACTGGTTTGGGAGGAAACAATTGTGTTTTTCTTCTTCTTCTGTTTTGGGTCTCTCTCTTTTCTCTGTTTCAGACTGAGAAATCTCACTGGAGAAAAGGGAGACACCAGTTGTACTTGGCCTCAAATGAAATAACATTGGAGGTTTTGAAGTGATTTTATTGGACCATGATTTAGAGTTTATATCTGAATTTTTGATTGGTAGTGATAGAAGTCTTTCTTCCCCATAGTATTTGGCTCACATGTCCTATTCTAAATGTGTTTGTTGTTGCTATTGTTTTTAGTCTAAGAGAATAGAAATTAGCACCCAGAACATATTGAACTGGATTTTTCCTTTGGGTTTCGCTGACATTTTCCCACCCTTACTACTCATACATGTGATATACTTTATGATTAACACGTGATTTTTCTTTTTCTTTACTGTCTCATTCGATGGTGATTCATAAACTGTTAGTTCACTAGTTAGTATATGTCTGTATATTGCCAAAGCTTGAAATAAACTGGAGTACAGGCCACACCCTTATATTCATAAGCCAGGTTACTTTGAAAAAAGTGTTCCTAATGTTAAATGTAGTTTAAGAATGATGGAATCTAAGGCAATAAAAATGTATCAACAGTGTGAAATAGCAAAGCCTAGAATCAAATCTGAGTTATTCTTTATTAAAATACTTTGCACATTGAAAAATAGTGTTTTCACATGTTTTAGATTGTGCCAATCAGAAAAGCAAAAACAAGTAACTATAAGAGAAGAGGGAAATTAAAGAACTTATGTGGTATTGCCTTTTTGAAATGCCTACAAGGAGGACAAGGTGAATTTTAATTCCCGTAGGACTTCGAATAAGTTTTAAGAAGAGGAAAAATGTTTTTTATTTAATAGGAGAGTAGGAATGGAAATGACCCTCACAGGTGTTATATTTTTAATTAAAAAGGTTTTTTTGGAGTCATATTACAACAAAATGTTGATTTAAAACAACATATTTAGGACATTTTCTTGTCATTGTAGAGTATAATAAAAGATACACAATGAGGGCAGGAACAGAATGATAGGGATTTGCTAATAGAGGAGTATAAAATTTTTATTCGAAAGTGGTTGTTTTGCTGAGTGTGGTGATGGTGGGGAGTCCTGTATACTTTTTGACAACATCTTAGAAGCAGTTAATAAAACAGGCTTTTGTGGTTATGACGGTTGTGTTGGGTGGGAGGGTTATTTGATTTGTTTTCTTTTTATATTTTATATTTCTGTTTTATATTTTATTTGTTTTCTTTCATCCCAGGCCACATTGATTCCATCAGTCTGTACTTGGTAGGGCTTTTCCAAATCAGCTTTCAGGTGAAGTCGTTTATATATCCTTTTTTTCACCATGGCAGGAATCTGTCCCTCCCTGTGGTTTTCCTCCTTTGCTATTTGAGTTAATGATGCTTTATTTTGCTGGCAACATGGAGAACTTGCCATTATGCAGGTCAGCAGGGTGCACTCGGCTTATCTCCCAGCTTGGATCCCAGGGGTTGGTGAGGTCATTCACCTCGGGGTGATGGCAGAAGCACATGTTCTCAGGTGTTTTCAAAATCTCTCTCAGCTATGCTCTCAGCGGCTCAGAATTCCACAGAGGGTCACCTGGCACACCTTCACCAACAGTAAATATTTGTGCTCCCTCTGTGCTTGGCCTGGTTTTCTTGGTGCCCATGTTGGCAGGGGCGCAGGTAGGCAGCTTCTCCATGTGATCCTGCCCCCTGGCCAGGACTTCTGGGTGAGGCATGGGTCAGACCACCAGCTGCTCTCCTGAAATCAGAGGGGGCTTTGTTGTGGACTCCTCTGGAGGCTGAGGTCTAGGTCTCACAGAAACTCCCTTCTGCCTGGCTGTTGCCAAAATTAGATCAGCCCAAATAATCACGAGATCTTGAACCATGAGCTGTACTCTCTCAGCTGAGACATATGTGAGCTGTTTATTCATCTTAGAAGTAGTTACTGGAAGAAAGGTTAAAATACCAGCTCCTGATTGACATCATCCCTGAAAACAAAGGAATGGTTTTCTTCTCTTAGAGAATGGACAACTGCATGGAAATTTCTGGAACAGCACATGAGATGTGTGACATATCATCACCTCCCAGAGCTATTGAACAGTGTCACATCCGGCTAAGCGGAAACACAGAGATTATAGCTTCAAGGGGGTTGAATGGAGTTTAATAAAAATACATAAAAAGTGCCACTTGCAATGAGGGAGGCTGTTGTGTTCACCTCACTGTGACTCATCAGCCAGCTGCAAGAGGGAGGGTCACATGTGATCATAAGCCACCTCTGAGTCCAGATTGTGACAGAGGGCATTTGGTCATACTTTTTCTTTTTCTTTTTTTAAGATTTTTATTTTATTGTTTGAGAGAAGGCAAGAGAGAGAGAAGGGTGAAGGGCCCAGAGCAGTCTCCACAGTTGTACATCAATCATTAGTTGTGACATGGTTTCATTCCACTCAGGTGGGTGTGGGGCTATGGGGTGGGAACTGAATCGGGGGCCTCCTGCATGGGAGGCCAGAAGAATCTTTGCCATCATCCCAGCAATTACCACTTGTGCTGCAGTTCAGCACATGAGTTTGTAAGGGCTGGAGCCAGGATTCGATCCCTGGACCTCATGGTTTCAAGGCAAGCGCTCAACCTGCTGAACTATCCTGGCATCCCCTGTTTAGATTCTTGAGCAGAGGTCAAGTGGAGTCCTGGGACTGGGATCTGTATCTGCCAGTGCAGGGGTTTGAACCTTTAGACCCATTAACAGAATTGATGGATTTATTTCAGCCAAGATCTGCCATGATATGTGGACAGTCATATTAGGACTTAAGGAAATCTCTAGTTTAGCTAAACAAAATAGTGTGTCAGGCTTTAAGGCATTGAATATATTCCATTTTTCTTTCTAGCATGGTGTGTTGAAGATTTTTGTATCTAGAGCTTCATTAGTGAGTGATCTATCTGAAAGAGATTTGTTCTCTTTGGACACTTGCCGACTGGTTTTATATTTATCTGTGTGACTATTTATTTGAACTCATTGACAAGGCTATTGAAGACATTTGTAATGACTTGTTAATTACTTTGAAATAATTTGTCTTTTTCTTAACCTTTTAGTCCATCAGTTCTCAAATATTTATTAATATCTTTGTGCTAGAAACTGAGGGTACCTCTTTTCTCCTTACCCTTGGCAGTTTTTGTCAGCTACCATTCTTTCAAATGAATTGTTTTTGTTATTTTCTTTTTTTCCTTCTCTCATTCTTGTTTTCACTTGATTAATTTTGTTTGTAAATATATATTTTAATGGCTTTGGGCTGAATGAGGATGGCCACTAAGACAATTCTTTGAAGACAATTAAGAATTGATTTGTGGGGAAGCCGGGATGGCTCAGTGGGTTAAGCGCTCACTTTGCAGCCCCGGTGACCGAGGATCGAATCCTGGCCCCAGCCCGTGCAGACCCATATGCTGAGCTGGGGAGTGCCCCCAGTTCGGTTCTCACCGGGGTGAAGACCCCGGCCCAGTTCCTGCCCTGTGCAGCCCCACGCCCACCTGTGGAATGAAACTATGTGGAAAAACCAATGATGTGCAACTATGGAGACTGTTCTGGGCCCTCCCCCTTCTCTCTGTCTCTGTATCTCTCTCTGTCAAAAACAGTAAAAATAAATCTTTTAAAAAAAGAAAGAATTGATTTGTAAGATTAATCAGACTGGGGAAAATATGTCCCCTAATTTTGTCAGCTGATTTGGAAAAAAAAAAATTTTTTTTCTCTTCAATTCTTTGTTCTTTCATGGGAGAGGCCACACACCAAAATGGTCAAGTGGGCTCCCTGGTGTGTGTGCACCAGTGAAACTCTTCCTGAAGAAAATACAGACTTTAATGGACTAGAGAGATTATGTAAGCTGGAAGGTGTACATGTCCGAGGGAGCAGGAGAGAGAGAGAATGGGGGACAAGATGAAGACCATCACCTGCATGCAACTGCCCATCCCAAGAGGTCACATATCATGCTGCAGGGGGCGCACCGTTTAAATTCAAATTTGAGCAGGACACAGGAGGGAGAGCGTTGATGACAAAGCCAGCATCTTAGTTTAGTCATAAGCAGTATAGGGTTAAGACCCACAAACTCAACAGTGAGATTCAGCACTGCCATTGTGGGCGGGGCCCCCAGCCCCTCCCAGGTAAGGGAGCGCCCCAGCCTCTTTGTCTGCAGCTTGCTGCCATTGCCTCATCCTCGCTGTTACCCTCATCATAATTAAATTGCTCTTTTGTTGTGCTTTGCACATCTATATTTGGCTCTGCATTTTTTTTTTTTTAGGGGCAGGGAGAGGTGTGGGCAGAGGACAAAATGAAAAGCACCTTGCAAGTGCCCAGATCAAGAGTGTACCAGTTAGAGTCTAAGTGACCTCCCATCCTTGAGCTGAAACTCATTTATTCTAGAGGTATGCCCTGAGCACACCAGGGGACACCCGGGATCTAGGTGCTGGGAAGGCCAGTGTAAACAGGAGAGGCCAAGTGCCCGGTCCCCCAGGCTGCCTCCCCACCCTCAGCCTGTGGGGAGACCGGGAATAACCGAGTGGACAGATACTGTAACTGGAGGTAGTGTGAGGGGCCAGAAAGAAATGAAGTCAGGAGAAGGGAGTGACAATTGCATGGATTGACATGCTTTTTTTTTCTTCATGGTAACTCGCTAACATTTCCCAGAATGCCTGTTTTAGGTTAGGATGGAAGTTGTGGCTGGCACTAGCCTACTGGTTAGAAAACTGTCTTTAAGAAATCCTTTGTGATGTCCTTCCCATGGAAAGCTATAAATTATTGTGCCTGGAAGGGTAACTGGTCCTGAGCTTAGAGCAAAAGGAAGGTATTTCCTGGAGAAAAATATTTCTGCTCATCAAACATGTTTAGGTTTCATCTCATCTAGATATTACTGGAAACTAGGGACAGCTTCACCTAGGGAGTTATCTCAGAATGAATTAATTGTTCTGCCACCATGTCAGAGGTGTGGCAGCTTAGATAGGGAGGAAAAGGGTCGAACTTGTGGCTGCACCATTAGCCTGACACAAGGTTCACAATTTGCCAAATGAAGTTGTGTCAGGGTATGTGACTGCCAATATTTGAGCTCTCATTTTTCTTTTTTTTCAAGTCAAGATGTATTATAGCTGCCTCAGGAACGAAAGCATGTAAACTGTTACTATTTTGAAACTATACAATAAATATTGAGTGGGAGGAATGAATGTAAACACATGCAAATCAAGACGTGGATGAGACGTAGTCAGTCCATATTCGTACTTCCTGAACTTCCTCACCCAGCATTGCTGAGAATGAGGGGATGTGTTCTGAGTTTCTCAGGGGACCACGGCCATGAGTTCCTGTGCTGTATTTGGAGGCATAGGAAGCCCTGGCTACATATTGTCATCTAACATTACTGCTGAGGACAACAGCAGCTTACCAGGTGCTAAAGTGAAGAGTATGGAGGTCTTGCCACCGTTGGATGAGATTGATAGAGATCAGGACATCTGATCATTTCTAGTTGCAGGTGGCAGAACTAGAAAACACACCTGGGTATGCCTACTGCACAGAGCATGCCCTCAATTGCATTACTATCTTCCCCTAGATCAAATAAGCCAAAGCAGCCATAAAAGAAGAATAAAAACATCCTATCTTTGTCAAATGTACAACAGTTAATATTCTTATGCGGGTCTCCCCTCCTCTCCGCCCCCCCCCCCCGCACCCATTAACAATTCCCATTTCCTTCAAAACCCCTGTTTCAGAAAGGTCCCTTGACTGTTCCTGCTACCCAGCATCTGTCCTTGTGGCCTGCAGTCTTTCTTTTCTCTTTAGTATTTGTCATCTTCTAAGACTCTGTACTCATTCATTCTGTGTTGTTTCCTACCTACCTCCCTTTGATGGAATGTCAACCCCACAAAGATCGGGAGTTGTAACTGTTTTCTTCCCTGGTGTATCCAGGTGCCTAGACCAGTGCCTGAGACACAGTGGGTCCTTGGGGAATATTTGTTTAATGAAGCAACGGGAGAGAAAACCAGATGCCCGAGCCTTCGAGGGTCTGTGAGGGAACCTCCGTGCGGTCTTCGGGATCCTGACTTGGCTCAATTGGAAGCTGAGGTTTCTTTTGAGTTGTCAGTACTCTGGTGCGTTGTCTATGGGTCGCCTTATGCGCTAGTAGAATAGATTTGGCTGGGTGACTCTCACTTGCTACTTGGGATGAAAGGTAATTGCCAGACTTCCTTACATGCTTTTTCTGAGGTTGGAGTTGCGCCTCTGGCTTCTGTTACACACAGGGAATGCCCACAGGGGAATGGCTCTGTGAAGCTCCTTACAAGCTGTTCATCGACATAGCAAACATTTTACTCTGGGTGGGTGTTTCCTACCTAATTGCCACTCTGGTTTTCAGCATTCAGCACACTGCAGTTACATGTTCCACTGTGATTTGACGTACCCTTAATCCTTCATTAATTGCCTCTTGTTCAGACACCCTTTGAGCAGATTATCCTTCACTTTCGTCTTCTGCTCCATCTTGGTTGGCTTCCTTTGTTTCGGTCCTGACATGAGAAAAATAGCCAAGGAATCCCAAGCAAATCTGTTTAGTTTCTATCTGTTTTACTCCTATTTTAGCAGAATTATACTGTAAAAGATGAGTTCTTTGCTCAGTCTATGTGTTTCATAATAATGTACAGTGACATTTTCCAATATCTGTCTACCGCAGAGCTCCAGATTTACTGCACCCACCTCACCCCCATGCCCCATACACCCAGCCTGCCCTCGGCCGTCACGATACCCTATAAAGCAATTCCTCTTTGCAGACCTATTATGTTGTGCAACTGGACTGTCATATGTACAAGTGAGCAAGACATGGCTCTGTTTGTAAGAAGCCTCCAGGTCAGTTGCAGAAATGGACCAGCTACCAGTTGCTATACTGATAGGCTTTTGCCCACAGGAATGGGATTTAGGGGTTAGGAAGTCTTCTCGGAAACAGTTGAGCTGGTTTTTAAGGTTGAGTAAGGTCATGGTCATACAAGGTAAGGGCAGGGCATTTCCAGCAAAGGAAAAAGCATAGTGTGTTCCCAGAACTGAGCCCCCGCTGGGCTAAATGTGTAAGGCACGTGGAAGGTGACATTGGAGAGTCAGGCAGGGGCCAGAGCCGGGCAGACCATGAATGCCACAGTATATTGTCTTGACTTTCTACCTTTTAGGTTTATAAGACCCAACTCAGAGTGGGCGAGTCCTGCATATTTGGCTTGGGTGACTGAGAATATATTTGGCTGCATTAACAAGATATGGAATTAAGGAGAGTGGAGCTTGCAACAGAATTCATCTGTGAGGCACTTAATCGCCAAGGTGGGGATCGCCATAAGATCCCTTAATTTGCTTGCCTGGGGCTGAAGTGGTAGGTCCTCAGAATAATAGATGATAGCATATATGGAATCTAAATCTAATAAGCAGGTAGTAAATGGCGTTTGGCTGGAATATATAACTGTTCCCACTCGTACCATACCTTTCATTAAGATTGCCTGTGTCTGAGCCTGGCTTCATGTTCAGTTGTAAGGCACACTGCAAATAGGCACACTTCCTGAACATTCATTGCTTAAGTCGCAGGTTGCTTTTTCAGTATGGTTTCTGAATATTATTTCTACAGAATGGGGACACGCATGTGCACGTGCACCTTACTTGGGGTAATTGGAACACCCCCCCCTCCCCCCATGATGCAGTGAAGAGAGATCTTGTCTTACTTTATGGTAATGCCTGCACCATCCACAAAGGGCATATTTTTCATATAATTGTGATTGCTGTTTAACCATATCTCAGTCCACATGAGCTGCACAAAAAAATGAGAATAATTACAATGCATGTTTTCTCAATCATCTGCTCTTATTGAGTGCTGTTTAAGAGTTTGTTGGAGATATATGAAAAAATGCTCCACATCACTAGCAATTAGGGAGATGCAAATAAAAACCACAATGAGATACCATCTTACACCTGTTAGAATGGCTATCATCAACAAGACAAGGGATAACAAGTGCTGGAGAGGCTGTGGACAAAAAGGAACCCTCATACACTGCTGGTGGGAATGTAAACTGGTACAGCCACTATGGAA
>PVKE010031795.1:0-18842 GCA_004027555.1 Craseonycteris thonglongyai
GAGGGCCATGTCCCGTGGGGGAGGAGAGGGCCATGTCCCGTGGGGGAGGAGAGGGCCATGTCCCGTGGGGGAGCGAGGGCCATGTCCCGTGGGGGAGGAGAGCCGTGTCCCGTGGGGGAGGAGAGGGCTCTCAGGAGCAGGACGTCTGGGACGGACTTGAAGGTAGAGACGGTGTCTGGGTAGGCAGGGTGTGGAGAAGGCCTTGCCCAGGGAGGGTGAGCTACACAGAGAGGCCAACACTGGTGACGCCCCAGGTCCCAGTGGGGACCGGGGACAGTTAGGGTGAAAGGGAAGAGCTGAACGAGGCTCCCAGGGAGCGCAGAGTAGGTGCGGGGGGCCTTCTATCCTTTCCTTTCCTTTTTATCTGCTCCCCCACCCCCACCGCCTCGTTTGAGTTTTTAGCTATTTACAAAAGCTCCTGGTAACTCCAGTTGCTGTTGCAGTCTTTCTGATCACATAGCTTTGGGGCTCCATACACAAACGTAATCAGACACTTATTTGGTTCTGACCTCTAGTCATTTTAAATTCCAATTCGTATGTATTTATATTCGATGGCTCCGCCTTCCTCTCTGTATTGCTGTATTTCTGTCCAAGGGAATAACCGCCTCTTCCCTAAACACACTGAAGCGCAGCCTCGAACAGAAACAAAGCGTTCTGGATACAGCCATTCCAACGCACAGCACGAGGGTGGAGATTGCAGGTGTGGAGGGAAGGGGACCGTGGAAGAGCGATAAGGAGACATTATTTTCTCAGTCCTAGGAATGTCAGGGTCTGAAAGTGGAAGCCAGCAGGCATTTAAAGACTCTTTCTTAACAGAAAAGGCACCAGCAGGAAGATTTCATTCTGGGTATCTTATAATCTCATGTTGAGTGACAGTTGCAAGTTCTCTTGGCACTAATTGCCTTTCTCTGATCAAACTCTCCTGTCTCGAACCCTGACAGCCTGTCTCTGGTCAAGTTTATATCTAAATCTGTCCTCCACAGCCTGGACAAAAAGCTCTTTTGCGTTCAGTGGGTAAGTCCGCCGCTGAAAGCCGTGAATATCTTGCTGCAGCGTCTGTGTTTTGAATCAGTATTTCTTCAGAAAGCTGAATCTCTACCTGTTGGATATTAGATGGCATTCATGCACGGTTTTCAATAAATTTGAAAATATTTGGGGCACGTAGTAAAAATAAGAAATTGTTATGAAAATGATGAGAGACAATATAGGATATGAGTTGGGAGTCAAATGAGAACTTTTTTAAGCAGCCTGATGAATATGAGTTTTCACTCTTGCTCCTAATCAGTCAGACAGTCATGGGTTTGAATCTCAGCTTGCTGTTTAATTAGGCAAATTAACCTGCTTGTTTTTATCGCATCTTGATCTTCGTTTCCACCTCCGGCTCTGCATTTTGAGTGTTGGGCTATCTGTCTGCCTTGCCCACTAGACTGGGAGCTTCCTAAGAGAGGGGTGGTGTCCTGATCATTTTGTAACTCGACCACCCTCTGTGCCTGCCCAGAATACCGTGTGATGTACGTCTCACACGTGAACAAATCTGTGCTAAATCACGTTCCTCCCGTTCCATTTCAACTACATGAGAAAGCTAATGGTTTCGTTCTTCAGTACTCTCGAACATTGCCGTACTTCCCCCACCCACTTCAGCGCCCACAGGAAACACTGTTTTGCAAATTCATTCATGGGTCTTCGAAACAGAGAAGAAAAACCACCTAACTTTCACATTGTTTATGAACTCCAGGATGAAATAGGTGGACAAACATAGTATCCTCATCTCAAGCAGGAAAAACAAGCTGTGGGTAAGGAAGTTGTTCTGCTCTTTTGAAATTTGAATTAACGGCATGATTTAAAGTTAGCCACAAATACAGACATGGGCTGTCTCGAATTAATGGGATTGACTTTCAACGTTATGGGGATTTGCTCCCTGAAATTCGCCGTCCTCAGTTTTCTGCTCATCTTTTATAGAGTTTATCATCAACTTAAATTTTTATTTCCAGCGAAGTCTGGGTGCTTCATCTTCATGGCTTCCCGTGAAGCGAATGACAGGGTGGGGGGCAGCTAGCTTGATTTTGCACCCCTGGTTGGCTCTGTCAAAATTTTAAAACTCTCATTTTTAAAACTCTCAATTTTATAATGTTTAATTAAGAGGCATGAAAGGGTTGTGTGTGTGTGTGAAAATATGTAATCTTCCATTTAACTAACAGGAAGAGCATCTATTATTAAATGTTGGACACATTGCTACCCTGGAGATTTCAAAGTGAATAGGGTACAAGTTGGCTTTAAAAGAGCTTGTAGGCTCATTGGTAAGACATAGGTATAGCAATGATTACAAAGGAACATGAATAAAAGCTTTGGAGGCCACTGTGTGAGGCTGGGGATCCCACACGGGGTCACCGAGGCTTCACAGAGAGGCATCCGCCTTAGAATCAGTCTAGGACATTCCAGGAAGAGACGTGAATGTACTTGGCTCCAATGATAAGAAAACTTTATGTGTTTTTGGGAAGCTAAATACGTGCAGTGAGTAGAGTCCAGGGTGCATGCCAACAAGTGTGTTTAATATGGAGGTAGATGGGATACAGCTGATGAAGGGAATCGAATAACACAGAAGAGCTTCGATTATCTATTGATTAAGAAGAGCTCTGCCTATTTTCTGCTTTCACGTGGAAAGCGTGAATCCCACATCTTCCTCAGTACAGCTAACAGAAGCATTCAAGTTTATAAATATAGAGGTTCCTGACCAATGATGATTTTCCTCTAAGTGTGTTCAGTTAGCTTTACCAAATCCCCATACCTGACCCAACTGGAGTTTAGCTGAATGGAGTAGCACGCAGCGCGTGGCCACCCATGTGAGCATGTAGTGAACGCATTGCTAACCCCTGAGAAAACTGAGTCCATTTCATGAACTTGGCCTTCAGAATGTATTCTGCTACTAATTTCAAGCAAAAAAGGAACAGATTCTCCCCACAGAGAGCTAGCAAAATTGTAAAATTTCCCAATACTTAAAAAATGAGAAATTTAACACAAAAAACCTGATAATAGGCTTCTTCTGAAAAAAGTCATGGGAACGGTATGAAGTACGATTGCTCTGTATATAATTGGTCATGGGGATGTAGAGTACAAGATAGAGAATATCATCAATAATATTGTCATAGCCACGTGCAGTGTCAGATGTATGCTGGACTTACGGTGATCACTTTGCAAGGTATTATATGTAAATGTGTAAGCACTACATCACACACCTAAAATTGATATAATATTATATGTCAACAATGACAAAAAGTACATTAAGAGAGTATGTGTTATATAAAAATGAAAATGAAGAAGAAACTATCAGTAGCCTCCTACATTCGTGTGTGTATTTAAAACAGAGAAATTGCATTTTGCTTTAAAATCGGGTGCCTATTGTACACATAGGGGTTGAAGAAGAACCAAAAGTGAAAGGCAAAGAGCAAGACGAGAGCAGACGTTCTCAGAGCCACAGTGGACGGAGCCAAGAGGGAACCCGCGTGCTGTTTGCCACTTTGACCTGTTGGACACTCATGCTCGGCCAAGTGTCCATTCACCATCACTCGTTGTCACCAATGCATTGTTGACTTTCTTAATTTAGAATTCCAAAGTGGAATTCTTGCTGAGCTCAACCCTCCACTAGCTGTGGGGAGGCGGGGAGAAGCTTCTAAATACGTTGAGTATTTAAAAAGAGAGCATCGTGCCCATATCTTTGTGAAAGTGAGGAGTGCCTCTCAGATTGAAGCATCGGAACCGTGGAGTACACATGAGGTAAAGCAGTGAGCCTTGCCCCGCTTCATGCTCACTCAAGGTTGCAGTTGCTGTGATTGGCAGAAGCTGTCTGCATGTCCCTGTTCCCCTTGGAATTGGGTTCAGGCTCACTGATGTCTCCCTGGCCCACTTGGGGACTGCTGAGGGCACAGTTCTGTCACCACAGGGTCCGAGCGCTGCTGCTAAAGAGAAAAGTGCAAGCAACTCCCAGGACCGGCCTCCAGCCAGCTGACGAAACTTGATTGTCTTGGTTTTTTCGTCTTTAAAACAAAAATAAAAGCTCTACCTCATTCGTTCCACAAGTGACTTCTAAAAACCTAGACTGTAAGATTTTGTGTTGTTAAAGAATCCTTCGTTTTCTCTATAATATTGTCTTATAACATAGTTAATGCAATATAATCTCAGTGTCATGGGGAATTTAATATCAAACAATTATTACTAGTTATTGGAGTATTTCATTAATAAGCTCAGAACAGCTAAGTATTCTGTAGACATTGTTATATTTAATTTATTGAGGTAAACACATGGTTCCATTTTCTCCCCAGTTTCACTGATGAGAAAACTGAGACCCAGGAGTCAATAGTTAAACTTGTACATTGATTCTGTTGTAAATCCTGTAGCCTTTTAGTTACATCAGAAGTGTCACTGACACAAAACTAGTAAATAGCGAGTCAGGATTTGAGTCAAGTATAAACCCATAACCTGTGGTGTTCACCACCATCTAGAACCTTATTTGATATATTTTGTGCCTAGATTGCCTATTACATGCCAGAATCTAATATATGAATAAAAATGATTTAATAAGAACATGGATGGACTACATACATAAAATATGCACATGCCATGTACAAATGCACGTTTGTAAATATGCTATGATTTGAGGCAAGTATTTTAGAATTTAACACATTCTTTTAAAAGACTGCGTTTCTTATATTTTATGTATTATGTCACTGATACTGTCTTAATAGCTCTTTTGTTCATGTATAATAATTCTGAGTAAAAAAGTATAATTTCAAATTCACTGAAGGGTTATAGCAACAATAATCTCATGCAAACAACCTACAGTAATAGCCAGCATTCACTTAAACAACATAAAAGTCAAGTGTGGCATGAGGTAATTCACATGCGCTCTCTATTAATAGTTTGTTTTCCTATGAAGTTACCATATGAAGCAAGTCTGCTCATCTCCATTGTATGGGAAGGAAACTGAGATGCAAAAAGCTGGGCCCGTTTACCCAACAGTCTCCTGGTTAAAAACTTTCAGAATTGTGTCTTCAAACCAGGTACCTGACTGCAGACACGTGCTGCCTTCACTTCAGTGCACACACCGGCCTGTCTCCTCGGGGCGGCAGACTTCTATATGACAGCCTTGTCCTTGTCATGTCCAAGTCTACGAGTATAAATAACCTAGGTCAAGCTGGTCCCAAAGAATGATGCGACTACAGAAATAAAGATTTTCTGGCCTGACTTTTAAGATTATTTGCTGTATGTAATCTACCCTCTCAGTCCACTTTCCAGCTCACAGGCTCTCAGATTATCAGGCCAGAGAAGGCTGCCGTAATAAATCCCACCGTATCTGTCAGATCTGGGCTAGAGCCATGAAGCCAACGGACATTAAACAGCCCTCTTTCCGCCTCTTGCCTTCTATCTTCACTTGCTCTTTCACCTGAAAATCCCCAGCTCAGCGTAACTGAAGACTGCACTGAGAGACTAAGGCCAGGGCATTGGTGGCTTCAGTGACGATATGAATGCTGGCAGGTCTTTGATGAACTGAACAAAAGAAACACTCCTCTCTTTGAGGGAACTCCTAGCCAGACTCATGGAGCAGTGGGGGAGGCATGGCTCTAGTTCAGGCATGGCTTGTTCAAACATCAGCAACATTCTGTAGTGACGACCGAGGACAAGGCCCTGACACTGACCGATGGTGGCATTTCAGAACCACAACTGTAAGACACATGCAATGCCTGGCCACACAACTACACGGCCTCACATATAACGTCCACCAGTCAGAGATTTCCTACAGTTCAGTCTCTTGCTCTGCTCACAAGACTAAAATATCCACCTCTGAGAATCATCTAGTAAGATGCAGCAATTGTTTGAAATGTTCATTTGAACAAGCTAAATAGTGATATCATTGTAGTAGATAACAAATGGTGGATTGTTACATTAGGTAACACATATATGCATTCTGTACTGTCACATAATGGTAACAACAGCAAAGTGCCAATTCAGGTTAGTTTAGTCAAAACTAGGCCTCAAGTCCAGTAAGGCGGACAATAAACTTCCTACCAGATCATGCCGCAAGGAAAGAACAAAAAGAAGAATCTGTGCTGGTTGAGAGCTAGGACTCCCGAGTCGGCCAAATCTTACTTGTGCACTCTAACAGCTGAATGGCCTCAGGAAGGCATTTAACTGTTAAGTCTCAGCATGACTCTCATTAAACTGAGCACATTAACAATTTTTATCTCAGATTTTTAGGAACAATATACCGTTTTTAAATCTGTGTAAAGTTTTAACAAAAAGATCTGTATAAATTACTGAATTCAATGCCTGACACACATGGAACCCTTACTCCGTACTAGCTATTACCATTATTATTATTTATTAAGTACCACAGAACACCTGACACTAGCTCACAATTGCTACCCGAGTTCTCTCCACTGTCTATCTCCCCATGTGTTTTTCTCTAAGTCTGGATAGTTTACTTGTTGCTACTTGGTGGCTCCCTTCCCTCAGAGTGAGTATTCCAGGAGAAGCTGAGGTAAACTACGAGGCTCCTGCGACCCATCTTGAGAATCCCAGGGAATAACTTTTCTTGTGTTCTATTGACGAAGCAGTTATCAAGGCAAGGCCGGCTCAAGAGGATGGAAACTATACTCCAAGTTATGGCCCCTTTAACCTGTTGTAAGGAGGAACACACAACGAACCGCCGGATTAGCCAGCTCAGGAGGCCATAACAAAATACCATAGTCTGCGTGGCTTAAACAACATTTCTTCTTTTTCCCAGCACTGGAGGCTGGAGCTCAAGGGTTCAAGTGTGGTCCGGTTTGGGTGAGAACCGTTCCTGGCTTGCAGCTGGCTGCTTTCTTGTGTTCCCACGTGGTCTTTCCTTGCTATGTGTGCATGGAGAGAGAAGAAGAGATCTCTGTCTCTTCTTATAAAAACAGCAATCTTATCAAATTAGGACCCAGTCCTCAGAACCTCATTTAACCTTTATGACTTCTTTAAAGGCCCCGTCTTCAAATCCAGTCAGATCAGGGAGGAGGGCTTCACGGTGTGAATTTTCAAGGGACACAATTCAATCCTTAGTAAAGGCAGAGAAAAATGAGGAAGGCCCACGTAATATCTACTGACTACCTGCATCCAGTCTAACTTAACTGCTCCTCAATAATGAGAACCAGTAAACCCTGTTTTGTTTTATGTAAGGCAGTTTTAATCAGATACTCTTTTATTTGTAACACACAATGGCCTGGCTGCTACAACTGTCGATTATTTAGTGCCACCATCACAGAGTCGCCCCGGTCCAGAACGGAATTTTTAAGAAGGAATTAGGGTCCTGAAATGCAAGCATGTTCAGGGGACGAGGACATGAATGAGTTTTCAGAATCTGAGGACGCAATTCCCACAGGCAGCCTCAGTTAGCTTGGGGTTGCCTTTAGAGCACAAGACAAGAACTTTTACACTTACTACAGAGAATCGTAAAGGCATCAGTCAATACCCGAGAAACAAAAGCGAAAACACACCACAATCAAATCAAAACACCTTCTGGAGAGTAGCATAGCTGTCACTTCGAGGCTCTAGCGTTCGATTAGAAATGCATGTGTTGTTCACATCAGTGATTATTACAATTCTCCCTCTTAACTCAAGAGAAACCTAATGGCCAGAAAGACAAAGTGATGGTTGCGTTCTGGAGTACAAAACTACTAGCTTCCACAGGACATAACTGACTCATATTTACCATGAGCACGCTGTTCCTTGCTTTTCAAAACGCAAACATTCCTGTGTATTTACTACAGCTTCACGCTCCCCCTGACGACTCATTTCAAAGGAAGGACAGTCAGAGTGCATCTGTGGCTCCAAAGGGCAAAGACGGGCATTGTCACGGAAAGGGAGGGAAATCTGGGAGTACCTCCACACAACAAAGGTGACCTCAGGCTCAGTCAAGTAAGGTGCCAAGAATAGGTGCCCATTAATCACTGTCACACGGGTCACAGGCACCTCTGTCAGCCAAAGCGTGTGGCCGTCTACCCAACGGAGCGCACTCAGCCAGGATATTACAGTGCAGACAGCAATACATCTCCCTGCAGCCCCTCCTGGCCCTTCGCAATGCGTCAGGTCAGCACCCCGCTCTGACTGGGGAGGGGGAAATGGCAAATCGCATGGCACAACATGGAAAATGAGCGAGAGTCATTGACTATGGAGGAGGAGAGCAAGTACTTCATGCAGCCTCTTAAAGGAGACCAAAAATTCTGCAGGTAAGTGCTCTTGAAGCTTTAATGAATTTACCAAAGTTATACTCACTCTCTACTATTGCCCACATGACAGAATTCTCTCTGTAGCGAGGACCCTCACCTTCTTAGTTCCTGTGCTTGGCGATCGGTTCTTTTCATAAAAGCACCATGATGTTGCATATAGATCGATCAGTTCACTCAGCTCTGCTTCCTCTCCACTTCCCATTCCAATAGACAATAATTTGCCTTTATAGAAGGGACTGTTTCCTTTAAAATCATGTGTGTCTGAGGACAGACACTCAGAAGGGTTTGTGCATTTGCATTATAGTTTAGGGAGTCAAGTGAACATTAATGGAAGACTCCTGTATAATAGAGTATCATGATTACTGGCTTATGTGGGACGGCCCCTCCCTGCCCCAACACACACACAAACCCCTGCATGACACCAAATGTAAGTATTTTGGCAACAAGGGTCTGTCATGTTCCACTCTGGTTTTGCAGTGCAAAAGAGTCTATGCAAGAACTGTTACAAGAGTGAGTGAATGAATGAATGACATAAAATAAACACAGGGCTTAACGATTCAGCTGCGTATTCTGACCTCATTGGTTAGCATTCTACAACCAGGGCATCTCTAAGATCCCTTTATGCACTAAAATTTTAGGAACGTTTTTCTAAATTTCCTAAGCTTCCTTTGCCCTCAGCTGATTTTAATTCTTTTTTTTAAATAAAGAATACTTGTTTCTTTTTCACCTTAGGGAAGTAGTTGTGTGTGTGTGTGTGTGTGTTTAAATTGAAATAATATATGTGAAGCAAGTGCAAATGAAATTAAGAAGTACATGCGTGGGTATGTATTGTTATACCTGGCCTTATCGCCTTTATTTTTGCTCTGCATTGTTTCTCTCTGTGAAAGCTGTGATTCAAAGGTTACCCAGAAATCCCACACTTTAAATGGCTTTGGCTGTGAGCACAGAGAAAGGATGGGCTTGGAAAGTCTGCAGACTCAAATAAGAACTTGGATTTACTGGAATGTTCAGGGAATTGGGACTCTGGAGAACTTGGATTTTCTGTAATGAACTTTATTTTTATTTTAGCTTTTATCAAAATGATTGCAAATAGTTAAGTCCCCCATCTTTCTTCATCAGCCGAACGTGATTGTGTCTTTGCTTAGTCACTAAGGTCTTCTGGAGCTCATCAGTTTTCTCTACGTGGAATTTGACGTTGATATGAATGTTTTAGGAGGTTGAGTTTGTTTTCTTCAGAGTTTCGAATTCTAATACTAATGAACTTGTATGGTTTAGGCAGCATCCCAATATACTTATAAAAGAGCTGAGGTATCAGAAAATATTGGAGAAGTGGGATACTACTATTATGTGTGCTCTTATTTACTGTTTAATATGTATCAGGCATGGTGAAAAGCATTTAACTTTCATTTTGACATTTATTTCCGAAAGCCACACTAGGAGGCTGCTGCTAGGAATCCCTTTTCAGCTGATAGACTGCTGGGTAGGGTAGAGCTTCTTAAACATCAATATGCCTACAAATCACCTGGCGCCCTTATTAAAATGCCGATTCTGCTTCGCGTACCTACAGTAGAGTCTAAGAGTCTGCATTTCCAACAGGCTCTTTGGCAATGCCAATGGTGAACACGACATGCAGAGAGGACTATGAGAAATCCTGGCCCCCTAGTTTAGCGACCAGGCTGGCATTGGTGACCTCAGATCTCTACCTTTGGCTACCATAAGTCTCAGCAAACATACCTTGCAGAAGGCCACCGTGGTTCCTTCCGTTTTTTTAAAGATTTATTTTATGGTTTTGACAGAGAGAGAGAGAGAAGGGGAGGGCCTAGAGCAGTCCATAGCTATACAATATTAGTTTCTGACATAGTTTCATTCCACACAGGTGGGCACAGGATGCTCAGGGTGGAACCAAGCCAGGGCCCCCCACATGGGAAGCACACCCCAGTTCAGCATATGGGTCGGCACAGGCCGGAGCTGGGACTTG
Organism: Craseonycteris thonglongyai; assembly: GCA_004027555.1. Taxonomy (NCBI): domain Eukaryota; kingdom Metazoa; phylum Chordata; class Mammalia; order Chiroptera; family Craseonycteridae; genus Craseonycteris; species Craseonycteris thonglongyai. The sequence continues at coordinate 10,225 of PVKE010031795.1, forward strand.
ATCCTCGGACCCCAGGGCTGTAAGGCGAGCATTCAACCCGCCGAGCCATGCCGCTTCCCCTTCTTCCTTTTTTGTGGCAGACACGAATATTGCACCCAGCCTTTTCTCCTGCCCAGCCTCAACATGTGCTCACATTTCTTCTCACTGCGAACAGGCAGAAAATCCACTGGCAATGAATCTGTCGGGTTTGGTCTGCGCCGTGAAGTGTATCCTTTCATGGTGCTACGGTTTCTAGTTTGGCCAAAGGCCTATTTGTCAATCTTCCTTGAAAAAACAGTGCATTTGATTGCAAAATTATTATTTTAGAATGAAATCCACAAGAAGCATAAATTCTAGTGGCAGGACATAAAAAACCCAGGAAAAATAAAATGTATAATCTCTCTCTGCAGAGACAAAGACAGTGCAGATTGCTTGTCGGTCATTATCTTGTACGTGAGCTTCCAGGTCTTCTTCTTCCCAAAGATTTGATGAGGTAAAACCCCGCTTTTGTGTCCTGATGAATTACAGTACTTGTCTCTTTAAAAATATATGAGTGCATAATCGTCACTAAAGCAGATATAGCACAGGTAAATTAAACATTTCAATTAAAATGCCATGTGAGCTTTCCTCCAAATTTTACTATTAATTAATTATTTTTACCAATAATAATAATAGTAATAGTGATACTGGAAATGACGTATTTGTGCTAGGCTTTTTTCTATACATCAATATTATGCCAAGTTATTGTTTTGAAAATCCTACTTTTTTATTGTTAAATGTATTGGGGCGACATGGGTCAGTGAAAATGACATAGGTTCCAGGTACATCATTCTTTAGTACACCATCTATGTGTTGCATTATGTGTTCACCACCCAGAAGGAAAGAAAACAGAAAATTCTCAAGTTAATCTCTCTGTTCATATAGTTTGTGCTTCAAAAGGGTAGGATTGGTCCCCAGAGATATGTGTTTGGAGTCTTACCTTTTCCCATTGATCAGCTGCACACCCCATTTACATTTCTGCTCTGATTCACATTGGGTAGTTTCTATACCTAAACACACATCCTATCACAAAGGATTGTGCTTAAACACACACACACACACACACACACACACACAACTTCTGTTTGAAGAGAACTCCAGGTAACATAAGTAAAATCACTGACATAATCATCCTTTTCAAACCTTTAGTTAGAAAAAAAAAAAAAATCACCTCAAAATGAGTTTTCTACTTGAGTCATACTTCATCTTTCTCTGCTACCCACGGCTTGATTAAAACACAAGAATGTAATTATCTGCTAATTTGAAGTCTCAACTGATTAAAATAGAAATAACTTGCATAGGTCAGAGGTTATCATGGTGCATAATTAATTGTCCGACATCATCTTAATCAACATCTCTTCAGTTTGAGCACCTTGCATTTCTTGGACAGGAACAGGGAGGAGAACTTGCCGTTTAATCAGCTATGCCTGAGTTGTCAGAAATGGATTTGGGGAGGTGGTGTCCCCTGGTTATTGGAGGACTGAAGTGTTTCAGCCTGCAGGGCCATGCATTGCCGAGTTTGTAAGGTACAAGGTATGCTATTGAACACAAGGCTACCAGTACATGGCTCACTGCAACTTGATTAATAAGTGGAAGTATTAGATCTGAGAAGAAAAGATATGTACATATGAATGTACTCTAACGCGGCATGAATCACTAGCTACAAAATGCCATTGATTTTTACCAGTGCTAGATTGACTGTGCTATAGCCGCTGTTTGTTAAAATATAGACTCTGCCCTTTAAAAAAAAAAAAAAAAAAGTCACAATAGTGTGACCTGTCACAATTTCATAAAGATGCAATAGACCAAATCAGATAACAGTGGGGAACATGTTTTAGGCAAGGCCTGGGCTTCTAGGCCCAGAGAATAATGTGAAATCTTACAATGCCATGCTTAAGAACAGAGAATGGTGTATCCATCAGCACTGGGACAGGAAATCATTGCATTTTTATCTTATCTAATCAGCATAACAACGTGTATGGTAGAGGCTGTTGTTCCAGTGTTAAAGATGAGGAAACTGAGACTCAGAGTAATTCACTGTCTTTCCCACTGACCTTGAGCTGGAAAATGGCAAGGTCAGACACTGTACTTGGTGACATTTGCTTCCTAGCAGCCCTGGATGAGGTGTGTGCCTTGCTGCTACACATGAGCATCTCTGCCCTGCCGTGCCGTCCTTTTGCCACGACTCTTTCATAGCGTCTTCTCTTTGCTCCCCAAACCAGCCATCCAGGTCTCTGTCCCAGAGTCTTTGAACAACAATGTCACTGGAGTTTGGGGATCTTTATTTCTGAGAGAGAGTTATTGGTATTTTTCCACTTTCACTGACCTGTCTCTTTGAGTGCATGTGAGCTGTTTGGAGGCAGGTGTTGTGCATTTTATTTCTGATGCTTGAACACTTGGGTCCAGCATCTAGCACATGGAACGTATGGAGTGTTTGTGGAATAAATAAATAAATAATAGGAGTGAATGGATAGACGAACGGGCAGGTGGACAGACAGCTGAATGGCAGGATGGGCATAGGAATGGATGTGAGAGAAACAGGCAAGTTGCCGAAGGGAAACTGATAGGTCGAGCATGTTGAGCTCATCCTGTGATTCAGCCGCAGACAGAGGAGAGCAGCAAGTGGCTGGGAAGTGCTGCAGGCTTTTGAGAGTCAGCCGCCTGCTGTCATTGGCCTGTCCCCACTCTCACAATGGAGGCAGCGTTAGTGTTAGGGCTTTATTCCCATGTGGCAGGCATTCAAATACGGGTCCATTATTTACCTGGTGGGGAGTTTTGATGTTTACACTTACTTTTACTTTATTTTTATTGTGTATATTAGGGTTCTGTAGAGAAACAGAATCAACAGGATGTGTGTGTGTGTGCGCGCGTGCGCACATGTGTGTGTGTGTGTGTACATATACACACACGAGAGAGAGCTTTTTTTTGGTGGGTAGAGAATCCTGAGAAAAGTTAAGGGAGCTTGAAAGACAGGATGAGAAGGAGTTTGTCCACCTGGTTACAAAATTAACTGGGGAGATAGGTGGCAAAGAGAAAACAGAGCTCAGATTATGCCCAAAGGCATTTGAATTTTGTTTATAAACAGAGAACAGGGCAGCAAGGCCGGCAGCACGGGTGGAAGGGTCAGGAGAGGCTGTGGCGGGACTTCGGTGGTCGTGGAATTGGCACAGAGCACTGGGCACGGTTTCCGACAGCGTGGGGACCGCTATCTCTCATTTACCACCATATTCCCATTTCTGAGTCACGTCACCACCGGGAGTGGACACCATGTATTTATGGTTTCATTAGAGTTAGTGAGTGACTTTCCACTTAGCCGTCATCCTATGCTCTGCAGACACTGCTCAGGTGGTCAGCGTTCTGTCCAGCACCCCTGGAACTCAGCCCTGCACTGCAACGTCCTCACAACAGTTCACCTCCTTAGCTGTCAGTTAGCGGGGGAACTTCCCAACTCCCCAAGGCGATCCTCCAGCCACCCACCCACCACTGTGCAGTCTCATCTCCTACTGAACTGCCCCATTGCAGCACTTCCTATAGTCAGTGCTAACTGTGTCAACGTCTGTAAACCCCGCTGAAGCCAGGAATCACTCATCACCTAATTCCTGGGTACCTACAACCCTGCACAGAGCCCCTCCGGAAGGAAGCAGAGAAGGTGCTTGATGAGGGAGAGACAGAACCTGTTTTTCAAAATGGAGAATAAACATGATAAATTCATAAGGTCAGCCACTATAAAAAGGGAATAAAACTATGATACGGGATCTGGAGAATGGACAGTTTTGTACAGACCAAATTCCCTTGGCAAAGCCAATAAACAAAAACTCTACAACCAAGTCAAGCTTTTCAAGTCCAACTGAAAAATGAAAGTGTGTTTTAAATATGATCGGTGTTATGTCTTTTAGAGTTCAGCAGAGTACAGGATGTTGTTGGGACCTCAAGGGAGAAGTAGATGTTGTATCTTGATCCTTCTCATAACCGTATGGTTAGTATAGTGCCAACCCCCCAAACAAATGCTCAGAACATTTGGTTACACGAAATGAATTCGTAACTTATACTTACGAAGTTTATTCTCTCTCATTGCAGGTCATCCATGCTCATGAAACAACATTCTGCTTCTTCGCTCAGTGTTTTTGGTTAAGGAAGACAGTGCATGTTCAGAGTCATGGACTACTTCGGCCAAAGTCTTTCCCTCCTTTCTCATTTAGAACCCCACTCTCCCTTAAAACTTAGCAGCACCATTTTTTTCGTGCTACAAAACCTCCTCTCATTCATTTTTTAAAGTAACTTTTAATGTAGCACTGCAAAATTAGCTGCCACCATAAACACAATTTGGCTAAAACTAATAAGACTTGCCGTGTTGTTTTTCTCCTATTTTTATTTAACAAAATACTCTGGATACGAATTACCTTTATTGCCCGAGTATTTTTTATTGTCTTACCTGTTTGCAAACACAAACAGAAGGGTCTTTGATAAATGATCATAAAACTCACTGAGTTTCAATTTGTTGTTGGCAACTTCCTCTGTTTTGTCACCCAAAACACAATTTTATAGCTTCTCCAGCCATATAGCTCAACAGAACTCAGCTAATCCCATAAATATGAATTTGTCACTAAAGTGACACGTTTGCCTTCCATGCTGATGATCTGGTGGCTGCGACAGGGCAGGGAGTTTCTCCGTGAGGCCTGCTCTCCGCAGTGGGTGTTAGTGAGACCTAGAGTGAGAGGACACTCTGTTAGTCTCAGGAAACAGATATGCGTCCAGAATCTAGTTCTTACAGACTTCTCCAGGGCCAGCAACACCCACAGATGGGAGAAGCTCCATAGGACTTAGGTGAGAGGGGAACGCACAGTTCTACAAAGCCATGCAGTCTGGAATGAGGTTGTTTTGATGGTTTATTTTCAAGTAACAGCTTTGTTGAGATACAGTTGACATAATAGACACCCCTTTAAACTATACGGTTCAGATTTTCAGTATATTTAGAGTTGTGCAAACATCACCGTTATCTAATTTGAGAATTCTTTTATCACCCTAAAATAGACACCCATGAGTTCTCACTCCCCATGGTCCCCTCCAACCATGCTCTGGACACCGCCTGTCTGCTTTCTCTGTGTGGCTTTGCTTGTTCTAGAATTTTCATACAAATGGGATCACACAATATGTGGTCTTTTGTGGCTGGCTTCTTTCTTTGAGCATAATGTGTTCAAGATTCATTCATTTTGTGGCATGTACCAATACTTCCTTTCATTTTATTGATGAATAATATCTATTAGGTAGATATATCACATTTTGTTTATTCATTCATCAGTTGATAGATAGGTGGGTTGTTTTGACTTCTTGATTATTATGAATAATGTTGCTATGGATATTTGTGTGCGAGGATATGACAATAAAATAGTTTCTCCTATTCTTTGGGTTGATTTTATTGATGATTTCCTTTGAGGCACAACATTTTTTTCCTACTATTTATGAAACTCGACTTACCTACTTTTTTTTCTTAATTGTTTCTGCTTTTGTGTGATGTCTAAGACACTATTGCCCAACATAAGGTCATGAAGATTTACTCCTATGAATCTTAATAAGAGTTTTCCAGTTTGAGATCTTATACTTATGTTCATGATCCATTTACAATTAATTGTTATATGCAGTGGGAGGTAAGTTTGCAACATCATTCTTTTGTGCATATCCTGTTGTCCCAGCATGATTTGTTGAGAAGATTATTATTTTCCCATTGACTTGACTCTCCATGAATATCAATTGAACATCAATGTAAGGCTTTATTTCTGAACTCTCAGTTCTGTTTCTCGTATATAGCTATCCTTATCACATTACTTCACTGTCTTGATTACAGTCGCTTTACAGTAGATATTTAAATCAGGAAGTGTGAGTACTTCTTCTTTTTTTTTTTTTGACCATTTGGGGACCCTTGGGTTTCTATGTGAGTTTTAGGACCAGTGTGTTAATTTCTGCCAAAAAGCCAACTGGTGTTTTGATAAGGATTATTTCTGGGTGTTGTAAGCTCACTCAGGTGAAAATGTATGTACTGATTTATGTTTTACTTTTAAATATAGTATTGACAGGTATAAACTGTCCCTTAAGCATAGGATCCTATAAGTTTAGGTGAATCTCATAAGTTGGTATGTCTCATTTTCATTTATTTCAAAATATTCTATAATTTTCCTTGTGGATTGTTATTTGACTCATTGCTTATTTGGGGATATATTACTTAATTTTCACATTTTACTATGGAAATTAAGTATTTTTAAATTTCTAAAAAATTGTTTTCTAGACTTATTTCAAATTTTATTCTGCCCAGGGGCTGTACTGTAATTTAACCCTTTAAACTTCATAAAGGCTTGTTTTGTGGCCTCGTACATGGTCTCTCGAGAGGAATGTTCCATGTACACTTGACAGCTTTGGAGTGGTCCAGATGCAGAGCTTTGATAAGACCAGTTGGTTTGTTGTTGTTCACATCTTCTGTTTCCTTGTTGGTCTTGGGGCTATTTTTTTCTCTTATTGAAAAGTGGGATAATGAAATAACCAGTTATTGTTGACTTGTGTATTTCTTTAGTTCTGTCAGTTTTGTTTCATATACTTTGGGGCTCAGTTGTTAGGTGCATGGAATGAAGTTGTGTGAAGTGCAACCATTTGCCAGTGTGTTGGCAAAATTTCTCCAAGCCCTAGAAGTTCTGCAAGCCCTAAATATGCATTGCCCTCTATTTTCATGTTCTGCCCCACTTCTTAATCGACTGTAATCCTTAATGGGCCCTTTATTCAGACATATTATTTGATATCTATTGAATATAAAATGCTGTCATCTCCTGCTGTTAGGTTGCCCAGTTATTTTCCTGTTTGGAATGCCTTTATTTCTCTCCATATCTACACTTTTCCAATTCATCCTAAAGTCACCTGGGTGAATTTTTTGTCTTCAGATTCCTTAGTTCTCAATAAACCTACCATTGCCAGGTAAAACTAAGTTATTCAGGAAATATTTTTTGAACATTTAAATAAGCATGCTATAAATAAGTAAATGAATAGGAAAGGTTTTTCTGGTTGTTTTCAGAGTCCTCGATTTATGCGTTAGTTAGTTCCGCTTACCTAGAATTGTGTTAAGAGATCTAATTGCCATTATTTGACATGTAATATTAAGGCAATGCTGTTAATGAGAAGACAATTGACTTTATAATCAATATTCCCAGCTCAGAATCACAGCCCTGCTTCTGTTATTATCTATGTTGTTTTGGAAACATTTAATTATTCACTAATTGAAGAGGCTCAATTTTTCCACCTGAAATGGGAAAAATGACAGGACATAAAATGTTGTTGATGTTGTCATTGTGTTTCTGGTTTTGTTGGTTTTATCAGCTTCCTTTTTGAGAAATAATGTAATATATGTAATACAATGTCTGGCCATAAGTAGTGTGTGATAGACACAAATCATTAATCTACACTTGTGTCAAATTCACCTTTGAATAAGTTTCTCTCTACAAATAAGTATGGTCTGTCTCTTCAGAGAAACCTGGAGGACAACATCGATATTTCTATGGCATTAAATAGACCTCAGAGGATCTAATGGTTCTCTCTGTTCTTTGAGGGAGAGATTGTTTCTTTTCTGAAAATATATCAGAAACTCATTGAGAAGTTTTAAATACTTCAAAAAAAAAAGCTCTTTTGAGCAACCTGCATTAGACATCCATAGAAGTTGGGCAATACACAAGCACTAATAACGATCAACCAAGTTTGACCTTATTGCCTATGAGGAAAGATAAAACAAATGATACAAAAAAGCCCACGATAGTTTACTCCATTCTTCCTGGGCTAAGGTTACAAAAGTTTTAACTTTAAAACTATTATGTCATTCACTCAACCACCATAATTAAAAATGCGAGACTTCCCTCAAATAAATCAATGATTATTGTATTAGGTCTCCTTTAAACCAACATTTTAATTTTGTCTTAAGGTATAATCACTGACTTAATCTATGAAATGGGAATCTGAAAAACAGAGACCTTGTTTTAAATTTTCATGAGCATCTGGGCAATTTATATAAAATCCTTAAGCCTCAGTTTCTAACTAAAAAAAAAAGATGGAGATGATTATATATCCTTGGATTTCTACTACCAGGCATTTAGTATGCAGAAGAATAATGTTCTCTGAATGTGACTAAAAATATACACCCCTACCAGTGAGAACTTTGCTCTCCTGAATAAGTGTGCAACTGTGCCATTGATCCAATTCCATTCAAAAAATGTAATTATTACATATATGAATTCCCTGTTCCCAATAAATGTGGCAAGTTATATGGTATAAAAGTGAAGTTATGGGCTCTGGAGTCAGATGCCTTGGTTTTAATTTCTACTCTGTGGCTCTGTGATCTTTGGCATGTCTCTGCCATCCTGTGCCTCAGTTTACTCAGCCAAATGAGCAGTGTTCTAATAATGCCTACTTTATAATTTTGATATGAGGGGAAGCCGGGATGGCTCAGTGGGTTAAGCGCTCACTTTGCAGCGCCGGGGACCAGGGATCGAATCCCAGCCCCGGCCCGTGCGGAACCATATGCTGAACTGGGAGCTCCCCCAGTTCAGTTCTCTCTCTCTCTCTCTCTCTCT
>PVKE010031796.1:0-18841 GCA_004027555.1 Craseonycteris thonglongyai
TCACACCATCTCAGTGAATGCATAAACAGTACACTTTACAGAGGAAGAAGTGGAGTCTCAGAGACCTGAAGTGACAAAGGTTACACAGGTGTAGAGTGGTAGATCTAGGACTTACATACCAGAGTACCTCACTTAAAAACACAGCTTATTGATACACAGGGACAGTTAAGTGCCACTAAAAGCTGTAATTTACCTCTTATAAGGAACTCAGAAAATCAGGTGGAGAAGAAACGGTTTGTAGCATTGAGCTTAAAACCCCACCAGGAAAAACATTAGAGAGGTATCAGGAGATTGCAATCTGTAACTTAGGATGGGGGTTGGGGGTTTATGACTTTGATGTAAATGGAACAGAGCATATAAATGAAACACATGCATGTGTACACATGCATGTGCAAACACACACACACACTAAAAGTGTGAGTTCTCACCAGAAAGACTACACATATGTTAGATCGGTATCTCTCTCTCTTTCAGTCATGTCTCCACAGAACCATTCAGTATATTACTCTGGTGGATTAATGTATTCTGCGCTCTTATTCTGGTATCAGTCAGTAGCTTAGCCAAGAAACTAAGCAGCTTGTGTAGGACAAGGCCAGGTACAGATGGCAATCATTAGTTAAGAAGAATGGATACAAGAATGAGAAGTCATGCCAGACACGTGATCACGAAGCATTAGGAAAGATGAACTCAGGCAGGAAAGACAGGTAGTGGGTGAGACTGAAATAGGGAGGATTCCAATCTCTTGAATCAGAGAGAACTTCAGACAGAATCCTAGAAGAGAAGGAAATACTGGGCAGCCACTGAGGCCACACCCACAGTTCTACTTCCTCAAGCAGCAGGCTTCCCTGATGCTTCCCCTCTCTCTTTGAGATATTCTATCTCTTAGGGATGCTTCTTTGTTGCAGAGTCTGGACCACATGGTCCCCACAGCAATTCTCACGTCATTTTTTCACTGGGTTGGAGGTGAGAACTGAATGTGATCTTCCAGACAGAGTTGTATCTCCCTTTGGATCTAAAGGACTGGATTCAAGGTCTGAGGTATGGCTTCTTCCTTCTCATTGCTGGCCAGTTAATTCCTTGGGGTTCTCTTTCTCCCAGTTCATGTTGGCTGTGGGGTCTGAGGTTTGCAATTGGGCCCTTCCATGGAAGCCTTCATCCTTGACTTTATTTCCTCAGCGACTCTGTTTCTATTACATATACCCACTAACAACCCCTCAATCTAAAACTGCTGAAATGTCCCTATTCAAAAGAAAATATGTAAAAACATTGTCTTGAAAAATCATCGCAGTAAAGATGTCAGTTCTTTCCAAATTGATCTAGGGTTTAATGCAATTTCTATCAAAATCCCAGCAAGATTTCTTTGTAGACACAGGCAAACTTATTCTAAAATTTATATGGAAAGGCAAAGGACTTAGAACAGATAAGATGATTTTGAAAAAGAAGAGTAAAGGAATCACTTCTATTTGATGTTAAGGGTTATTATACAGCCACCATAATTGAGACAGTGTGGTATTGGCACAGGGAAAGATACAGAGCGATGGATAGAAGAGACAACCCAGATATATAAATATACCCGACTAATTTTTGACAGAAGCACAAAAAGATAGCCCTTTCAAGAAAATGGAACTGGAGCAACTAACCCTTGATCTAAAACTCACAACTTGTACCCAAATTAAGTCAAAATAGATCACAATCTTAAGTAAAAATATTTAAAATTATAAAACTTTTAGAAAAAAAGAAAAACAGAATAAAATCATCAGGGTCTAGGGCTAGACAAACAAAAATTTTGGACTTGACACTAAAAGCATGAACTATAAAAGGAAAACATAATAAATTGGACCCCCTCAAGATTTTTAAACTTAGCTCTGTGAAAGATTCTGATAAGAGGATGAAAAAACAATCTGTAGACTGGGAGAAAATATTTGCAAACCACATATCTGGCAAAGGATTAATTTCTACAATATAAAGTGAACTCTTGAACTCAAGAGAAAAAAAATCTAACAAAAATGATTCAGTTAGAAAATGTAACCAAAAAAAAAAATACTAACAACAAAAAACAAACAAAAAAACCAACCAAACAACAACAAAAAAAACCATGAAGAGATATTTCACGAAAAAGGATATACTGAGGCCAAATGAGTACATGAAAAGATGCTCAACATCACTAGCTTATAGAGAAATACAAATTAAAATCACAATGAGATATCATTACACACCCATTTAAATGACTAAAATAAAAAAACAGAAAATACCAAATTTGGGGAATAATAAAGAGCAATGGAATCACTCCTACATTGCTGGTGAGAATGTAAAACAGCATCACCTCTCTGGAAAACAGTTTGGGAGTTTCCCATGAAACTAAATATGCACCTATTATGTAACTCAGCAATTATACTGTCATGTATCCTAGAGAAACAAAAAGTTTCTCACAAACAAACTGTACAGTATTTACAATATGCAAAACCAAATGTTTTTCAACAGGTGAATGGTTAAGCAAACTATGGTACATCTATACCATTAAATATTATGAATCAGTAAAAAAAAATGAGATGGTCTATTAATACCCATAAAAACTTGGATGAATTTCAGGGAAATTATAGTGGGTGAGAAAAGCCAATCTCAAAACATTCAATACTGTACAACTCCATTTATATAGCACTCTTGAAATAAAATAATAACAACAAAAGAGGCAGCCGGGATGGCTCAGCAGGTTAAGCGCTCGCTTTGCAGCCCAAGGGTCTGAGGATCAAATCCCAGCCCTGGCCCATGTGGACCCATATGCTGAAGTGGGGTGTGCTTCCCATGTGGAAAGCCCCCAGCTGGGTTCCTACCCTGTGTGGCCCCTGCCCAGCTGTGTGGAATGAAACCATGTCGAAAAAACTGATGACTTACACCTATGGAGACTGCTCTGGGCCCGCCTCCTTCTCTCTGTCTTTCTCTGTAAAAAACAATGGATTAAATCTTTAAAAACAAACAAACAAACAAACAAACAAAAAACAGATAAAAAAGTAATCTCTATAGGCAAGTGTCAAAATAAATAAATAAAAATAAATAAATAAAAATAAATAAATAAAAATAAATAAATAATGATGAGGAACAGATTAGAGTTACTAGGCCTCACAACTAGTGTGAGAGGATTGGTGAGTGTTACTACAAAGAGATAATACAAAAAAGCCTCATGATGATAAAAAATTTCTCTACCTTGATTTAATTATGGTGGTGGTGGTTACACAAATCTACACATATGACAACACTGTATATAACTATATATACACACAAATGCATGCGTTTACAGCTGATGAAATGTGAATGAAGCCCTGTGCATTATACCAATGATAATTTCCTAATATTGATATTGTACACAGTTATACAAGATGCCATCCATCATTGGGGGAAACTAGGCAAGAGATATATGAGACCTTCCCACATATTATTTTATAACTTCCCATGAATCTATAATTATTTCTAAATAAAAAAATAAAAATTTCTTGGAGCATAGTATCCCTATAAATGACCCCACTTTTTCCTCTCATGAAAAAGTACCTACATTAGCCTCCTACACTTCTGTCTCTTAAGTAATTCTATCACTTACAATGTTATTTCCCTCCTACCAATTCATTCTAATTATTTTCCTTGTGGTCTCTGGCAAAGCTTTGGTTTCTTCTCAGTCTTCTAGAGGGATCTGATCATGCGGTGAGTATTTACAAAACTGTCCTCAGCAACACTAATTAAAGATATCTGAGTAGGGAAATGGGTTGCTGATTCTGTTATTCAAATTCATTTCTAAAATGTTGAGTCAAAAAACTTGCTTTGTGGCTAAATTTCTGAAAGCCCTAAATAAGATGATTCATTCCAAGTCTCTAAGAATCTGCCAGAACTTAAAGAAATCCCCTAAGCATCTTTCCACATAAGCTTTCTTTCTGGGGCCTAATTCATGGGACCACTGTTCCATGTGAAACCAGTTTTGGAAATTCTGCTATGCAGTATATAGCCACCACACCCCTATACACCCACATGCACTTATACATAATTCTTCTCATGCATTCTTTCTCTGACCTCTGTGATTCTTCGGGATTCACATTATTGGTTCTGTTGATGCTTCCCTAAAGGCTCATTGTATTTCTTACTTGCAACCTCCCATCCTGCTTCCCACACTGTAATCCTATTGTTTCATAAGATTCACTATTCAGGATGCACATCTTTGTATCCTGCCTGCCCCTTCTTGATGTCAATTTTCATGGTTTCATGTCTCTCTATGGGGTATCTTCTAAATTTGTCTCAGTCAGATGTTGCCTCTCTAATTGGCATGTATCCAGTTAACAACTGGGCATTTCCACCGGGTGTTGTGAAAGCAACTCAAAACCAACTTGTCCAAAGATGAATTGAAATCTCCAAATTTGAGTTTTAGGAACTGAATGTTTGTGTCCTCTCCTCTCTGCCCTCCCCCACAAAAAAAATTTTCATGTATTGAAGCCCTAATCCTCAATGTGATTGTATTTAGAGGTGGGGCCTTCAGGATGTAATGAGTTGAGATTATGAGTGTGGGACCCCCATGATGAGGTCAGTGTCCTGATAAGAAGAGGAAAAGTTGGGGAAGCCGGGATGGCTCAGTGGGTTGAGCGCTCACTTTGCAGCCCCGGGGACCGAGGATCGAATCACGGCCCCAGCCCATGCGGACCCATATGCTGAACTGGAGAGTGCCCCCAGTTCAGTTCTCACCGGGGTGAGAACCCAGCCCAGTTCCTGCCCTGTGCAACCCCTTGCCCACCTGTGGAATGAAACTATGTGAAAAAGCCAATGATGTGCAACTATGGAGACTGTTCTGGGCCCTCCCCCTTCTCTCTGTCTCTGTATCTCTCTCTCTCTGTCAAAAACAATAAAAATAAATCTTTAAAAAGAAGAGGAAAAGAGACCACAGCTGTCACTCTCTCTGTCATGTGAGGACATAGCAAAAAAGCTGCCATTTTTGAGCAGAAAGAGGGACCTTCCCAAGAAATAAATCTACTGGCACCTTGTTCTTAGACTTTCCAACCTCCAGAATTGTGAGAAATGAATGTCTGTTGTTAAAGACTGCCTTGGTGTTTTGTTACAGCAGACTGAGTGAGCTAAGATGTGTGTCTTTTTCTCTTTCCTAATTTCAGGAAAGGCTACCTTCCACCAACCCATTAATCTAAGTGAGATACCTGGAGGTGGTTCTACACCCCTTCTACTCACCTTCCTTCCCAAATCATAGTGTTAGAATTAGCATTTAAAGAATACCAGTACCTTCTCTGTGAATAGATACCCATTCGCTTAAGGAAAATATGATTTAGAGGTTACAGTCATACTAAAAAAAAACAAGTTTGGACCTATGTCATAAATCCACATACCATATAACAAAACACAGTCTTTTCACTTAACCATTCTATCTGCTTTAAAGTCAATCTTTCAGCATATTCTTTCTCCCCATTTCATTTCCTTGCAATTCCCCCTGACTTGTTTCCTACACCCTTTGCAGCAGTCTTTGCATATGTAGTTCTCACCATGTGTGATTTCTGAGCCTCCAGTCTGGTTTCACCCAAACCCTACCCACGGAATTCCTCTAGACTACAATGCCTTCAAATATCTACAATGTTTTCTGAACCAACTTAATACTCGCTGCCTGAATAACAGAACTCAAGATAAGAAAAATTCACTGATCACGTACTCTGAGTGGAGAGTGTGTTATGACTTCAAGATTATAGAAACATCACCAAAATTCAGTTCTTCTCTCAAGAAGTTTGCTTTCCTTTCTTAAATATTTCACAGCAGTACAATATGGTAGTCATTACCATAGAACACCACAAGATGTGTTGTGAGCAGAAAGTGTATAGTAAAGGCTCACTAATTTTTTTTTTAATGAATTGAGTGAGCGAATAAAGAGGTCTGCATTTTAGCAAACCACTCAGTATGGATGATTATAGTTGTCATGCAGGAAGACCAGGTAGAGGGTGTTGCCTGAAATGAGATCCTGAACTAGGATAGAGGCAGAGAAGACAAAGAGTTACCTGGACAGTCAAGAAAACACCGCCCTACACAGCCAGGATCTGCCACCACAGCATGTTGAGTCAATGAATGAATGATGGCACGCCAGCACCCTGTCACCTCCAGAGTAGTAAATCCACAAATTTAAGAAGTTTTTTTCTTCTTCTTACTATTTTAAGTCTTCTTAAATCTTCACATTTCTCCTTTGCCTCCAATTTGTAGCAAATGCATTTATAGTTCCAATCTAAGTAATAAAGCATTTTACATAGTAATCTTTTCACATTTACAATTATCACCCAGTTGTTTTCCCCAAACATATTTACATTAATACATGTTGGAGCAAATCTGTAGGCTTCCAGATATACATTAGATTTGTTTTATTGTGCAAGAGATGAGAGAGAGAGAGAAGGAGAGGAGGGTCCAGAGCAGTCTCCATAGTTGTGCATCATTAGTTGTGACATAGTTTCATTCCACACAGGTGGATGGGGGGCCATGTGGGATAGGAACCAAACTGGGGTCCTCTCACATGGGAGGTGAGAACATTCATCACCATCCTGGTGGTTACCAGTTGCGTCGCAGTTCAGCATGTGGGTGTGCCTGGGAATTGAACCCTGGACCTCGCCATTGCTGAGCTATCCTGGCATCCCATTTATTACCAACTTATTTACTACATGCAGTTTTGAATTTAGAAAAATTATGTCTGTGTGCTTTAATTCATGGGCTTCTTTAGCAATAAATGTTTTCTGCAGTACTTCTCTTCCTATTACTTAACTTCCATATTTCCACTGTGAGAATTAGCCACTGTCTTCGGTCTAGCATACATCATATTAACATGTATCATTATTTATGTTTGGCAGAAAGGATGCATTTGATAGACATCTATTGAATTAAGTAAATGCAGAGGCCACAAGAGAAAAGAAAATATCAGGAAAGAAATACATATGTAAAATCTCAGTAAGTGTACACACTTCAGATTTTTGCATTCATTGTACATAAATTTTACATGAAAGAAAAAATATTGTAAATGAATACTAAACTGTAGTTAGTAATGTGCATAATGAAATAGGGGGGGTCTCTAAACTTTTCAGCCCGCGGGCCGCATTAACTATCAAACAGCAGTTTGGGGGCTGACTACACACTTGAGGTCCAAATAAAAAAGAATCAAACATAGATGTTGTTTTTAATTATTTATTTAATATTATTTTATTCAGATAAAAAGGTCTCCACGGGCCTGATGAGAGGGCCTCGCGGGCTGCATCCGGCCGTAGTTTGGAGACCCCTGAAATAGGGGAAATATGCAGGTGTCCACCATTTACTTGGAAATGTGTAAAAAATAGGTGATTGATGATGGATAGAGGGATGGATAGTGTGTGATACACAAAATAAGTAAAATGTTCACAATACAAACTAGGTGGTCGGCATGTGTGTACTCACTGTAAAAGTACTTCAGTTTTGCTGGATGTTTGTCAATATTTATAATAAAATGTTGGGGAGAAAAAACAAGGTGAAAAGAAAAGATTAACCAAAGAACGTATAAGTGTAATCAGTATAATCCCTCCTGACTCTGATAATCAGCACTAACTCAATTTTTTTCATTAACTTATTTTTATGCATCCACTATGGTTCACATAACAATGTTTTGCCACAGAGAAACAGAAAAGAATCTTTGTAAAATATTTCCATGGGAGAAAGAACCCAGTAAGGGCCCCCAGGTGGTCTCTCTCTTTATGCACACTTACCCAAATATTTATGCAGCAAACTGAGATGATACCACAACTCATCAATTGAGAGATTAATGATGGTTTATGTGTGATTTTGAGGTATGGGCAGGGACGTTTTATGGAAACAAGCAGCCCAAGATTTGTAGCAGGATCACAGGGAGGTCTGGCCTAAAGCCATTACATCATTCAAAGACAGTATTTCATTTATTTGGATTTCAAGGAAATAAATTAAGGACACATTTGAGGGGTGAGAACGAAGCTTTGGAAAACACATATATCTTTCTTCAGACTGTAGAGTTTAGAACAGACGAATAAATAAAGAGCTGGGTTGGTTACATCTAAGGGAGGTAGAGAAAACACTGCAGTAACGAGGACCCAGGTTCAAGGTCAGAATCTGCCAGTCCCTTGGGAACAGCTCCTAAGCCACAAGCTAATTCAGTAACCTTATGAATAAAGTATAATATAAAGTCTTCATTCCTTAGTTGCCTCACCTGTAAAATGGAGCGATAGGCTATACGTGAACTGTTGTTGGGGGCTTCCTGCTGAACACACACACATGGCAGTTTGAACGCACTGGTTTGTCTCTGATCCCTCCCAGCACTTCACTAAAATGATCATAAAAGACTAAAAGAGGCACAAGCCTAAAAGGGCAAGGAGATCAAAGGAGGAAATCAAAGAAAAAAAAGAAATGGAAACACAGGTTTGGAAGATAGAAAGCAGATGGAAGAGTAAGAACTGATTTGGAATGGAGATAGCTGGGGGAAGAAACAAAACCAAGCCATTTTGTGTCTATGAACTTGAGAAAGGCTCTGAGACGGGACAACCCTGTTGTCTCTGAAGGCCGAGTGGACAGAAAACATGAACTCAGCAGGGGTTCTTTCATGTCTCTATAAGGCTGCTCAGGTCCTCCCATCACCTCTTCCACTCTGTGGGACTAGGTACCGTAACCACCGTTTCTCAGCTTCAGGGGAAGACTGTGAATTTAATACTTAGAGAAAGTACACCAGAAACTCCAGCCTCAGGCCACAAGGCAGAGATGAGGGTTTAATGAGACAACATATTTAAAAGAAAGATATTAAGTGAATGTCTACAGACTGAAAGGTGAGACTTCACCTCAAACCCCCGTCCTTGCTTTGCTTCTGTAATTCTGGTAAGTCTTAGAACTGTAGGAAATGTGAGGATTCTTTACTAAGGAAACAGACCAGCTCAACAGAAAGGGAAAAAGTAAATTAATAAATAAATGTATGACTGGTTTGGGGTGGGGAAGAGAGAGAGGAAGAAGGGGAGGGATGGAGGGAGGGAGACACAGAGGGGGAGGGAGGGAAGGAGGGAGAAAGAAAGAGATAGGACATGAATGAATATACAAGGGTTGTCCAGAAAGTATCCAGCCATTTAACCATTCTCGTTATATTGACAATGGTTGGATTTTTTCCAGATAGTCCTTGTAAAGCTTTTTAGGAATGTGGAGAGAGGGAGAAGAAGATGGAATGTTTGACAAGGGGAAGGGGCTATAAAAGAACTGAATCTCTTATTCATGCTATGAAGTCAATAGATGGCTCTAAAAATTAAAAAATTAAAAAATACAGTGTAAGCATCAGCATATTACCGTATTTTCCGGCGTATAAGACGACCCCCTAATTTTACAGTTAAAACATAGGTTTAGGCCTATATTCGCTGTATAAGACTACCCCCCACTTTCGAGGCTGTAGTCTTATACAGCGAATATAGGCCTAAACCTATGTTTTAACTGTAAAATTAGGGGGTCGTCTTATACGCCGGAAAATACGGTAATATGCTGATGCTTACACTGTATTTTTTAATTTTTTAATTTTTAGAGCCATCTATTGACTTCATAGCATGAATAAGAGATTCAGTTCTTTTATAGCCCCTTCCCCTTGTCAAACATTCCATCTTCTTCTCCCTCTCTCCACATTCCTAAAAAGCTTTACAAGGACTATCTGGAAAAAATCCAACCATTGTCAATATAACGAGAATGGTTAAATGGCTGGATACTTTCTGGACAACCCTTGTATATTCATTCATGTCCTATCTCTTTCTTTCTCCCTCCTTCCCTCCCTCCCCCTCTGTGTCTCCCTCCCTCCATCCCTCCCCTTCTTCCTCTCTCTCTTCCCCACCCCAAACCAGTCATACATTTATTTATTAATTTACTTTTTCCCTTTCTGTTGAGCTGGTCTGTTTCCTTAGTAAAGAATCCTCACATTTCCTACAGTTCTAAGACTTACCAGAATTACAGAAGCAAAGCAAGGACGGGGGTTTGAGGTGAAGTCTCACCTTTCAGTCTGTAGACATTCACTTAATATCTTTCTTTTAAATATGTTGTCTCATTAAACCCTCATCTCTGCCTTGTGGCCTGAGGCTGGAGTTTCTGGTGTACTTTCTCTAAGTATTAAATTCACAGTCTTCCCCTGAAGCTGAGAAACGGTGGTTACGGTACCTAGTCCCACAGAGTGGAAGAGGTGATGGGAGGACCTGAGCAGCCTTATAGAGACATGAAAGAACCCCTGCTGAGTTCATGTTTTCTGTCCACTCGGCCTTCAGAGACAACAGGGTTGTCCCGTCTCAGAGCCTTTCTCAAGTTCATAGACACAAAATGGCTTGGTTTTGTTTCTTCCCCCAGCTATCTCCATTCCAAATCAGTTCTTACTCTTCCATCTGCTTTCTATCTTCCAAACCTGTGTTTCCATTTCTTTTTTTTCTTTGATTTCCTCCTTTGATCTCCTTGCCCTTTTAGGCTTGTGCCTCTTTTAGTCTTTTATGATCATTTTAGTGAAGTGCTGGGAGGGATCAGAGACAAACCAGTGCGTTCAAACTGCCATGTGTGTGTGTTCAGCAGGAAGCCCCCAACAACAGTTCACGTATAGCCTATCGCTCCATTTTACAGGTGAGGCAACTAAGGAATGAAGACTTTATATTATACTTTATTCATAAGGTTACTGAATTAGCTTGTGGCTTAGGAGCTGTTCCCAAGGGACTGGCAGATTCTGACCTTGAACCTGGGTCCTCGTTACTGCAGTGTTTTCTCTACCTCCCTTAGATGTAACCAACCCAGCTCTTTATTTATTCGTCTGTTCTAAACTCTACAGTCTGAAGAAAGATATATGTGTTTTCCAAAGCTTCGTTCTCACCCCTCAAATGTGTCCTTAATTTATTTCCTTGAAATCCAAATAAATGAAATACTGTCTTTGAATGATGTAATGGCTTTAGGCCAGACCTCCCTGTGATCCTGCTACAAATCTTGGGCTGCTTGTTTCCATAAAACGTCCCTGCCCATACCTCAAAATCACACATAAACCATCATTAATCTCTCAATTGATGAGTTGTGGTATCATCTCAGTTTGCTGCATAAATATTTGGGTAAGTGTGCATAAAGAGAGAGACCACCTGGGGGCCCTTACTGGGTTCTTTCTCCCATGGAAATATTTTACAAAGATTCTTTTCTGTTTCTCTGTGGCAAAACATTGTTATGTGAACCATAGTGGATGCATAAAAATAAGTTAATGAAAAAAATTGAGTTAGTGCTGATTATCAGAGTCAGGAGGGATTATACTGATTACACTTATACGTTCTTTGGTTAATCTTTTCTTTTCACCTTGTTTTTTCTCCCCAACATTTTATTATAAATATTGACAAACATCCAGCAAAACTGAAGTACTTTTACAGTGAGTACACACATGCCGACCACCTAGTTTGTATTGTGAACATTTTACTTATTTTGTGTATCACACACTATCCATCCCTCTATCCATCATCAATCACCTATTTTTTACACATTTCCAAGTAAATGGTGGACACCTGCATATTTCCCCTATTTCAGGGGTCTCCAAACTACGGCCGGATGCAGCCCGCGAGGCCCTCTCATCAGGCCCGTGGAGACCTTTTTATCTGAATAAAATAATATTAAATAAATAATTAAAAACAACATCTATGTTTGATTCTTTTTTATTTGGACCTCAAGTGTGTAGTCAGCCCCCAAACTGCTGTTTGATAGTTAATGCGGCCCGCGGGCTGAAAAGTTTAGAGACCCCCCCTATTTCATTATGCACATTACTAACTACAGTTTAGTATTCATTTACAATATTTTTTCTTTCATGTAAAATTTATGTACAATGAATGCAAAAATCTGAAGTGTGTACACTTACTGAGATTTTACATATGTATTTCTTTCCTGATATTTTCTTTTCTCTTGTGGCCTCTGCATTTACTTAATTCAATAGATGTCTATCAAATGCATCCTTTCTGCCAAACATAAATAATGATACATGTTAATATGATGTATGCTAGACCGAAGACAGTGGCTAATTCTCACAGTGGAAATATGGAAGTTAAGTAATAGGAAGAGAAGTACTGCAGAAAACATTTATTGCTAAAGAAGCCCATGAATTAAAGCACACAGACATAATTTTTCTAAATTCAAAACTGCATGTAGTAAATAAGTTGGTAATAAATGGGATGCCAGGATAGCTCAGCAATGGCGAGGTCCAGGGTTCAATTCCCAGGCACACCCACATGCTGAACTGCGACGCAACTGGTAACCACCAGGATGGTGATGAATGTTCTCACCTCCCATGTGAGAGGACCCCAGTTTGGTTCCTATCCCACATGGCCCCCCATCCACCTGTGTGGAATGAAACTATGTCACAACTAATGATGCACAACTATGGAGACTGCTCTGGACCCTCCTCTCCTTCTCTCTCTCTCTCATCTCTTGCACAATAAAACAAATCTAATGTATATCTGGAAGCCTACAGATTTGCTCCAACATGTATTAATGTAAATATGTTTGGGGAAAACAACTGGGTGATAATTGTAAATGTGAAAAGATTACTATGTAAAATGCTTTATTACTTAGATTGGAACTATAAATGCATTTGCTACAAATTGGAGGCAAAGGAGAAATGTGAAGATTTAAGAAGACTTAAAATAGTAAGAAGAAGAAAAAAACTTCTTAAATTTGTGGATTTACTACTCTGGAGGTGACAGGGTGCTGGCGTGCCATCATTCATTCATTGACTCAACATGCTGTGGTGGCAGATCCTGGCTGTGTAGGGCGGTGTTTTCTTGACTGTCCAGGTAACTCTTTGTCTTCTCTGCCTCTATCCTAGTTCAGGATCTCATTTCAGGCAACACCCTCTACCTGGTCTTCCTGCATGACAACTATAATCATCCATACTGAGTGGTTTGCTAAAATGCAGACCTCTTTATTCGCTCACTCAATTCATTAAAAAAAAAATTAGTGAGCCTTTACTATACACTTTCTGCTCACAACACATCTTGTGGTGTTCTATGGTAATGACTACCATATTGTACTGCTGTGAAATATTTAAGAAAGGAAAGCAAACTTCTTGAGAGAAGAACTGAATTTTGGTGATGTTTCTATAATCTTGAAGTCATAACACACTCTCCACTCAGAGTACGTGATCAGTGAATTTTTCTTATCTTGAGTTCTGTTATTCAGGCAGCGAGTATTAAGTTGGTTCAGAAAACATTGTAGATATTTGAAGGCATTGTAGTCTAGAGGAATTCCGTGGGTAGGGTTTGGGTGAAACCAGACTGGAGGCTCAGAAATCACACATGGTGAGAACTACATATGCAAAGACTGCTGCAAAGGGTGTAGGAAACAAGTCAGGGGGAATTGCAAGGAAATGAAATGGGGAGAAAGAATATGCTGAAAGATTGACTTTAAAGCAGATAGAATGGTTAAGTGAAAAGACTGTGTTTTGTTATATGGTATGTGGATTTATGACATAGGTCCAAACTTGTTTTTTTTTAGTATGACTGTAACCTCTAAATCATATTTTCCTTAAGCGAATGGGTATCTATTCACAGAGAAGGTACTGGTATTCTTTAAATGCTAATTCTAACACTATGATTTGGGAAGGAAGGTGAGTAGAAGGGGTGTAGAACCACCTCCAGGTATCTCACTTAGATTAATGGGTTGGTGGAAGGTAGCCTTTCCTGAAATTAGGAAAGAGAAAAAGACACACATCTTAGCTCACTCAGTCTGCTGTAACAAAACACCAAGGCAGTCTTTAACAACAGACATTCATTTCTCACAATTCTGGAGGTTGGAAAGTCTAAGAACAAGGTGCCAGTAGATTTATTTCTTGGGAAGGTCCCTCTTTCTGCTCAAAAATGGCAGCTTTTTTGCTATGTCCTCACATGACAGAGAGAGTGACAGCTGTGGTCTCTTTTCCTCTTCTTTTTAAAGATTTATTTTTATTGTTTTTGACAGAGAGAGAGAGATACAGAGACAGAGAGAAGGGGGAGGGCCCAGAACAGTCTCCATAGTTGCACATCATTGGCTTTTTCACATAGTTTCATTCCACAGGTGGGCAAGGGGTTGCACAGGGCAGGAACTGGGCTGGGTTCTCACCCCGGTGAGAACTGAACTGGGGGCACTCTCCAGTTCAGCATATGGGTCCGCATGGGCTGGGGCCGTGATTCGATCCTCGGTCCCCGGGGCTGCAAAGTGAGCGCTCAACCCACTGAGCCATCCCGGCTTCCCCAACTTTTCCTCTTCTTATCAGGACACTGACCTCATCATGGGGGTCCCACACTCATAATCTCAACTCATTACATCCTGAAGGCCCCACCTCTAAATACAATCACATTGAGGATTAGGGCTTCAATACATGAAAATTTTTTTTGTGGGGGAGGGCAGAGAGGAGAGGACACAAACATTCAGTTCCTAAAACTCAAATTTGGAGATTTCAATTCATCTTTGGACAAGTTGGTTTTGAGTTGCTTTCACAACACCCGGTGGAAATGCCCAGTTGTTAACTGGATACATGCCAATTAGAGAGGCAACATCTGACTGAGACAAATTTAGAAGATACCCCATAGAGAGACATGAAACCATGAAAATTGACATCAAGAAGGGGCAGGCAGGATACAAAGATGTGCATCCTGAATAGTGAATCTTATGAAACAATAGGATTACAGTGTGGGAAGCAGGATGGGAGGTTGCAAGTAAGAAATACAATGAGCCTTTAGGGAAGCATCAACAGAACCAATAATGTGAATCCCGAAGAATCACAGAGGTCAGAGAAAGAATGCATGAGAAGAATTATGTATAAGTGCATGTGGGTGTATAGGGGTGTGGTGGCTATATACTGCATAGCAGAATTTCCAAAACTGGTTTCACATGGAACAGTGGTCCCATGAATTAGGCCCCAGAAAGAAAGCTTATGTGGAAAGATGCTTAGGGGATTTCTTTAAGTTCTGGCAGATTCTTAGAGACTTGGAATGAATCATCTTATTTAGGGCTTTCAGAAATTTAGCCACAAAGCAAGTTTTTTGACTCAACATTTTAGAAATGAATTTGAATAACAGAATCAGCAACCCATTTCCCTACTCAGATATCTTTAATTAGTGTTGCTGAGGACAGTTTTGTAAATACTCACCGCATGATCAGATCCCTCTAGAAGACTGAGAAGAAACCAAAGCTTTGCCAGAGACCACAAGGAAAATAATTAGAATGAATTGGTAGGAGGGAAATAACATTGTAAGTGATAGAATTACTTAAGAGACAGAAGTGTAGGAGGCTAATGTAGGTACTTTTTCATGAGAGGAAAAAGTGGGGTCATTTATAGGGATACTATGCTCCAAGAAATTTTTATTTTTTTATTTAGAAATAATTATAGATTCATGGGAAGTTATAAAATAATATGTGGGAAGGTCTCATATATCTCTTGCCTAGTTTCCCCCAATGATGGATGGCATCTTGTATAACTGTGTACAATATCAATATTAGGAAATTATCATTGGTATAATGCACAGGGCTTCATTCACATTTCATCAGCTGTAAACGCATGCATTTGTGTGTATATATAGTTATATACAGTGTTGTCATATGTGTAGATTTGTGTAACCACCACCACCATAATTAAATCAAGGTAGAGAAATTTTTTATCATCATGAGGCTTTTTTGTATTATCTCTTTGTAGTAACACTCACCAATCCTCTCACACTAGTTGTGAGGCCTAGTAACTCTAATCTGTTCCTCATCATTATTTATTTATTTTTATTTATTTATTTTTATTTATTTATTTTTATTTATTTATTTTGACACTTGCCTATAGAGATTACTTTTTTATCTGTTTTTTGTTTGTTTGTTTGTTTGTTTGTTTTTAAAGATTTAATCCATTGTTTTTTACAGAGAAAGACAGAGAGAAGGAGGCGGGCCCAGAGCAGTCTCCATAGGTGTAAGTCATCAGTTTTTTCGACATGGTTTCATTCCACACAGCTGGGCAGGGGCCACACAGGGTAGGAACCCAGCTGGGGGCTTTCCACATGGGAAGCACACCCCACTTCAGCATATGGGTCCACATGGGCCAGGGCTGGGATTTGATCCTCAGACCCTTGGGCTGCAAAGCGAGCGCTTAACCTGCTGAGCCATCCCGGCTGCCTCTTTTGTTGTTATTATTTTATTTCAAGAGTGCTATATAAATGGAGTTGTACAGTATTGAATGTTTTGAGATTGGCTTTTCTCACCCACTATAATTTCCCTGAAATTCATCCAAGTTTTTATGGGTATTAATAGACCATCTCATTTTTTTTTACTGATTCATAATATTTAATGGTATAGATGTACCATAGTTTGCTTAACCATTCACCTGTTGAAAAACATTTGGTTTTGCATATTGTAAATACTGTACAGTTTGTTTGTGAGAAACTTTTTGTTTCTCTAGGATACATGACAGTATAATTGCTGAGTTACATAATAGGTGCATATTTAGTTTCATGGGAAACTCCCAAACTGTTTTCCAGAGAGGTGATGCTGTTTTACATTCTCACCAGCAATGTAGGAGTGATTCCATTGCTCTTTATTATTCCCCAAATTTGGTATTTTCTGTTTTTTTATTTTAGTCATTTAAATGGGTGTGTAATGATATCTCATTGTGATTTTAATTTGTATTTCTCTATAAGCTAGTGATGTTGAGCATCTTTTCATGTACTCATTTGGCCTCAGTATATCCTTTTTCGTGAAATATCTCTTCATGGTTTTTTTTGTTGTTGTTTGGTTGGTTTTTTTGTTTGTTTTTTGTTGTTAGTATTTTTTTTTTTGGTTACATTTTCTAACTGAATCATTTTTGTTAGATTTTTTTTCTCTTGAGTTCAAGAGTTCACTTTATATTGTAGAAATTAATCCTTTGCCAGATATGTGGTTTGCAAATATTTTCTCCCAGTCTACAGATTGTTTTTTCATCCTCTTATCAGAATCTTTCACAGAGCTAAGTTTAAAAATCTTGAGGGGGTCCAATTTATTATGTTTTCCTTTTATAGTTCATGCTTTTAGTGTCAAGTCCAAAATTTTTGTTTGTCTAGCCCTAGACCCTGATGATTTTATTCTGTTTTTCTTTTTTTCTAAAAGTTTTATAATTTTAAATATTTTTACTTAAGATTGTGATCTATTTTGACTTAATTTGGGTACAAGTTGTGAGTTTTAGATCAAGGGTTAGTTGCTCCAGTTCCATTTTCTTGAAAGGGCTATCTTTTTGTGCTTCTGTCAAAAATTAGTCGGGTATATTTATATATCTGGGTTGTCTCTTCTATCCATCGCTCTGTATCTTTCCCTGTGCCAATACCACACTGTCTCAATTATGGTGGCTGTATAATAACCCTTAACATCAAATAGAAGTGATTCCTTTACTCTTCTTTTTCAAAATCATCTTATCTGTTCTAAGTCCTTTGCCTTTCCATATAAATTTTAGAATAAGTTTGCCTGTGTCTACAAAGAAATCTTGCTGGGATTTTGATAGAAATTGCATTAAACCCTAGATCAATTTGGAAAGAACTGACATCTTTACTGCGATGATTTTTCAAGACAATGTTTTTACATATTTTCTTTTGAATAGGGACATTTCAGCAGTTTTAGATTGAGGGGTTGTTAGTGGGTATATGTAATAGAAACAGAGTCGCTGAGGAAATAAAGTCAAGGATGAAGGCTTCCATGGAAGGGCCCAATTGCAAACCTCAGACCCCACAGCCAACATGAACTGGGAGAAAGAGAACCCCAAGGAATTAACTGGCCAGCAATGAGAAGGAAGAAGCCATACCTCAGACCTTGAATCCAGTCCTTTAGATCCAAAGGGAGATACAACTCTGTCTGGAAGATCACATTCAGTTCTCACCTCCAACCCAGTGAAAAAATGACGTGAGAATTGCTGTGGGGACCATGTGGTCCAGACTCTGCAACAAAGAAGCATCCCTAAGAGATAGAATATCTCAAAGAGAGAGGGGAAGCATCAGGGAAGCCTGCTGCTTGAGGAAGTAGAGCTGTGGGTGTGGCCTCAGTGGCTGCCCAGTATTTCCTTCTCTTCTAGGATTCTGTCTGAAGTTCTCTCTGATTCAAGAGATTGGAATCCTCCCTATTTCAGTCTCACCCACTACCTGTCTTTCCTGCCTGAGTTCATCTTTCCTAATGCTTCGTGATCACGTGTCTGGCATGACTTCTCATTCTTGTATCCATTCTTCTTAACTAATGATTGCCATCTGTACCTGGCCTTGTCCTACACAAGCTGCTTAGTTTCTTGGCTAAGCTACTGACTGATACCAGAATAAGAGCGCAGAATACATTAATCCACCAGAGTAATATACTGAATGGTTCTGTGGAGACATGACTGAAAGAGAGAGAGATACCGATCTAACATATGTGTAGTCTTTCTGGTGAGAACTCACACTTTTAGTGTGTGTGTGTGTTTGCACATGCATGTGTACACATGCATGTGTTTCATTTATATGCTCTGTTCCATTTACATCAAAGTCATAAACCCCCAACCCCCATCCTAAGTTACAGATTGCAATCTCCTGATACCTCTCTAATGTTTTTCCTGGTGGGGTTTTAAGCTCAATGCTACAAACCGTTTCTTCTCCACCTGATTTTCTGAGTTCCTTATAAGAGGTAAATTACAGCTTTTAGTGGCACTTAACTGTCCCTGTGTATCAATAAGCTGTGTTTTTAAGTGAGGTACTCTGGTATGTAAGTCCTAGATCTACCACTCTACACCTGTGTAACCTTTGTCACTTCAGGTCTCTGAGACTCCACTTCTTCCTCTGTAAAGTGTACTGTTTATGCATTCACTGAGATGGTGTGA
>PVKE010031797.1:0-18841 GCA_004027555.1 Craseonycteris thonglongyai
GGTACTTTGCCAGCATTGAGTGAGCTCTCTGAGTGTCTTGATTAATGCAGCCCTGAATTCTGTTTCACTTAGATTTGATTCCAAGTGTGCAAGGTCCTTTACTAAAGACTGCCCCTGATCTTCTGGAGGGGCTTTGGATTCTGAGGTGTGCATTGTGTTTGATGTGGTTCTTTTTGCTTTACGCATGAGTCTGTTT
Source organism: Craseonycteris thonglongyai (assembly GCA_004027555.1). Lineage (NCBI taxonomy): Eukaryota > Metazoa > Chordata > Mammalia > Chiroptera > Craseonycteridae > Craseonycteris > Craseonycteris thonglongyai. Next base: position 197 of record PVKE010031797.1, read on the forward strand.
TCCTAGTGGGGGTTTGCCGATCAGGTGGGCTTCTCTTTATTTTTTCTTTTGGACTCAGTTGTGGGAGGAGATTTTGGGAGAGGGTTGGGGGAAGCAGACAGCTTCTGTGTCCTGGGGCACTTCAGGTTGCTGTCTTAGCTGTTAGATAGCAGGGTAGTAAAGGTGTGGCCAGGGGTGGGGGCATGTGAGTAGGAGCTAGGGCGGGCCATAGACACAATACCAGATTCTTCTTTCAGCAGGGGGGCTGGTGGTTCAGTGCGGGCTGGGCACAGGAGCTCTGGTCTTTCTCTCCTCCGCCTGGCTGCCCCTCCTTCAATCGTATGTGTAAGCCACGCCCGCAGGGCTGCACTTGGATGGGCTGGGGCTTGGCAGAGGCCCCGGTCGGCCGCTCAGTCCTGCGCGCAGGCAATGACACCGTGGCAACCCGATCGGCAGCCCAGTTGCATGCGCGGGCTGCCACGCCCCAGAGGCCCGGTGGGCGGGACGCCAAAAGCCCAGTTGTGGGCTCGCGAGCAGGCAGCGGCGCTGCGGAGTCCTGGTGAGCAGGGTGCCAAAAGCCCTGTAGCGCACTGGCGAGCAGGCAGCGGTGCCGCGGCGGCCCGGTTGGCGGGGTGCCAAAAGCCTGGGTGCATGCACGCAGCGATGTGCAGCGGCCCAGTGGGCGGGGCGCCGAAAGCCCAGTTGTGCACTGGCAGCAGCACTGCGGCTGCCCGGTGGGCGGGGCGCCGAAAGCCCTGCGCGCACAGGCCGTAGCTCGGGCGGCAGCCGCTCTACGCTCCCGGCTCTGCTGAGACCGCCGGATTCACTCCAAGCACGTCCAATGCAGCTGTGCCCACTCCAGCCCCAGCCCTCACCCCAAGAGCCCTGTCCTCAGAAGGCGCTCCCTCACAGTCAGTCTCCTCCGTAAATCAGGGGTGCTGAGCTGCTGTGGGCCGGTGCCCTGCTCTCACCCCGCCCGCCGGGAAGTGCCGCCGCCCTGCTCCACAGTCCCTGTCCCACTTTAGGCTCTGTGATCTGATTAGGGCACTGCGTGCTGTCCCTTGAGTTCGGATGTTAAATTGTCCACAGTCTTGTGGGGCTTCCACGCTCCCTAGGTCTCGGCTTCCAGCCCGCCCTCGATCCAGCTCCACTTGGACCGTCGTCCCCCAATCCCCCTTTGTGTTTGCCAGCCCCGGGCCGCGCTCTGAGTCTCTGTCCCCGAAGCGCTGCTTCCCCTTCCCTCTCCCGCTCTCCCCTTTTTTCTCTAACCTTTGGGTGTTGTTCCGTGTTGTGTGGTTCTCTTAGTTGAGGTTTCTTCTCAGGGTTTCCCCTGTGGATTCCCGTCTGTTCACAAGGCCCTTCCCAGGCAGTTATCGGCGTTCTCCTCTCATGCCGCCATCTTGGATCTCTCCCAAATGAATTCTTAAATCAGTGTTGCCTTAGTCACATCCCAAAACAATTGACACCACACCTATTTCACACTGAAGAATATAGTAAGCTGTCTCATATCTTACTAATAAAACTTTATGTGGCATACTTCTAAAAGCATGTTAATTCCTAACAAATACTATAAAAGTAAATGAAACAATATATAAAATATCTATTATATCATGAACAAGTTCACCACTTTAACAAAATAGTGAAGAAAAATTATTTGATCATCTCTATATATGCAGGTAAAGCATTTGATACAATTTAATATCCACTTATTTTAAAAACTCTTCAGAAGTTTATGACTGAAAAAGAACTTATTTACCCAGATAAAAGGCATCTAAGAAAAGCACTCCATTATTATCATCATATTTAATGATAAAACAAAGAATGCTTTTTTCCTAAGATTAGAAACAAGGCAGATGTTCTTTCTCACAACTTCTACTAAATATTTTACCAGGTCTTAGCCAGAGGTCTTAACGAGATGAAGGAGGCAAGAAAAAGAAATAAAAGTACATGAAATGAAAAGGAAACAAAACTGTTTTATTTGCAGATGACATGATTATATTTGAGGACTGTCCGGAAAGTATCCAGCCACATAACTGTTCTTGTTATATTGATAATGGCTGGATTTTTTCCAGGCAGCCCTCATAGGTAGATAATTCTAAGGCATTTACAAAATGGCAACTAAAACTAATAAATGAACTTAATAAGGTCAGTATATAAGGTCAATGTAGAAAAATCAATAGCATTTCTATAAAATACCAACAGATAATTGGAAAACAAAGACAATACAATTTGCTTTTAATTGCATCAAAGCATGAAATGCTTAGGAATAAATTTAAGATATGTGTGCAAGATGTATATAATAAAAACTAGAAAACAATGCTGAAAAAATTTTAATAAGACCTTGTTAGATGGAGAGATATGCTATATTTGCCTATTGGGAGACTGAAGCTTTGTTAAAATGAGTTTTCTCCAAGTGATCTAGAGATTGAAGTCATTAACAATCAAAATTGTAGAATTTTTTTTTTGTAGAAAAATTGGCAATCATATTCTAAAATTTACATGTAAATTCAATGATCCATATTAGTCAAAGCAATTCTAAAAAGAAAAAAACAAAGCTGAAGGACTTATACAACTTGATTTCAAGATTTATTGTAAAGCTCTATTAGGCAAGATAATGTGATATTAGTGTAAAGATCAAGAAAAAATAATAGGCCCACATAAATTTGGTAAATTTTGGAGAAAGATGTCAATATAACTGAATAGGAAAAAGAGCCTTTTAAACAAATTGTGCTAGAATAACAAAATATTTACAAGGGAGGTAGGGGAAATGACCATCAATCTTTACCACATAACATAAAGAAAAGCTTCAGTTAAAATGGATTGTAGACATGAATGTAAAATATAAAAATATAAAATGTATAGGATAAAATACTATAAGAGAAATCCTTAAAACCTTTTAGTAGGTAAATAATTTTTATCTGGTACACAAAAATCATAATCCCCCAAATTGATAAATCAAACTTTAACAATATTTAAAACTTTTATTCTTCAAAAGACACCATTAAGAAAATGAAGAGGCAAGTACAAATTGTGAAAATATATATTTAACAAAGGGTTTTGAATCCACAATACATGAAGTACTCTTAAAACACTATAAGAAGGCAACACGCCAATACAAAAATTAACAAAGTATTTGAAATGATGTTTATAAAGAAGATTTAAAGATGGTCAATAAGCACATAAAAAGTTTTCAGCTTTGGGGAAATGCAAATTGTTACCAAAATGAGATACCTTATATGTCTGTTAGAATGGATACATTTTAAAAAATTACCATGCCAGATATTTGCAGGATATAGTGGAAAAGAAGTTCTTATTTATAGTTAGGCATTTAATCAAGAGAGAAAAATATACATGCACATACATTATTTGTACACAAATGTTCATAAGTACTTCAATTACCGGTATAATATTCCCAAACCGGAAACTGGGACCAATCTAAGTATCAATCAACAGGTGATTGGGTTAAAAATGAAGTACATATATCTATATAATTTAATACTACTCAATAATTTAAAAGGACAAATTGCTTTAATTCACAGCAGTATATATTAATCATGAAGTGATCATGCTGAATTAAAGAAGCCAAGCACATAAAAAATGATTCTGTTCATATTCTTTTTTGAATATGTTTTCAGTCAACATAAAAATATACACGTTTATATTCAATATAAAAGTATAAAAGTTTGCATATAAGAACTCACAAACTGTTCTATCATGAGGGAAAGCAGATTAGTCATTGCCTAGGGCCAATGTTAGAAATGATTGAGACTAACATTAAAGAAATGTTTGGTGTGATGAAAATATTCATTATGATGCTTGTGATGGTGATTACATGAGCACATAAATTGATGAACTCATTGAAATATGCACTTAAAATGGGTATATCTTACTGTATGTAATGTGTACCTCAGTATCTTAAGTAAGCAAATCTTCCATAGAAATAGAAAGCAATGATCTGAAATGATCTGAAAGCCAGAGAAAATTGGAGAAACTTTCTAAGCCATGTTTTTTTTTCCACTTATAATATGTATTAAATTATCGCTACTATATTGAAATAAATAATATAGCATAATTAAAATATTTATATCTAATTGGCAGTCAGTACTTGTTAATATTTTCCCTAGTTTCTTTTCTTTCTTTCTTAGTTTTTTTTTTTTAAGTTTTATTTTATTGTTTTTTCAGAGAAGGTGAGAAAAAGAGGGGGGTCGGGGGGAGGGCCCAGAGCAGTCTCCATAGTTGTACATCATTAGTTTTTGACGTAGTTTCATTCCCCACAGGTGGGTGTGGAGCTGCACAGGGTGGAATCAAACTGGGGCCTCCCTCATGGGAGGCAAGAACCTTTGCCACCATCCCAGTGGTTACCAGTTATGTGCTGCAGTTCAGCATGTGAGTTTGCACTGTCAGGGGCTTGGATTCAATCTTAGGCAAGAGCTCACCCTGTTGCGCTATCCCAGCATTCCCTCCCTTAGTTTCTTTTAAACAATTTTATCTCTTACCTTAATGAGTCTTAAATGAAAAGATTTATCTTAAATACTTATCAGTAAAATAAATAAATAAATAAACAAACAATAATAACAACAACAACAAAACACACACACACACAAAACACTAAGAACTGAGACCTACTTGAGATTTGCCGTAACTAGGCATTAAACAGTGTTCTACTTTGTGTTTAGGATTTACAAGTTTTCTGAAATACTTGGTTTTTCTATTGTGGTTATTCATGTAGAATTTATAAAGACAAATAAAATAGTCAGATTATGCACCCATAAGCCCCCACTGAAATAAAATACGGTATATTTATATCACTTCAGAAAGTTTTTCTTGGCCCCTTTGCATTCCATCTTCCCTTCAGCTCTGGTCCCAGGCAAATGCTGATCTGTTTTTTAATACCGCAGATAAGCTTAAGTTTTCTGAATTTTTATGTTAATGAAGTCATACTATCCATACTCATTTGTGTGTACTTTGTTTTGTCCAGTACAAGTATTTTGAGATTTGTTTATGTTTTTGGATGTATTGACAATTTATCCCTTTTTATCAATGAATCAGTTTCTCTTGTATCGATATAACATATGTTGTTTATACATTCACTCATCGCTGGACACCAAGGTTGTTTCTAATTTGGGGTGACTGTAAATTAAAATGCTATAAACATACATGTGCAAGGCTCTGGTGTAGACAGATGTTTTTATTTCAGGTAAATACTTAGGACTGGAATATATAAGGAGAAGCTCTTTTCACTTTAACCTGTATAAAGGAAAAACAATCCAGAAGGATGTTCAAATAAGGAACTGTTAAATAACAGAGCTAGCTTATGTATCTTCTACACAAAGAAAATGTCTTTTTTTTTAGGGCATCTTTTAGCTCATCTGTTTGGGTGTCATCCTTTCCCCTTAGGCCTATTTTGCTTTTTTATATTCTCATTTAAGTCTCATTTTTTCTCATTGTCAGGGGGTCTTTTGTCTTTCTTCATAGTTATCAATATTCCTACCACCTGAGAATTTACCTTATCATCCATTGGGTCTAACCTATTATTTCAGGAATCCAAATAATTAACTTATACTTGTTATATGTGATGTTAATGTAAAGACATGAAACCATGAGTAAGGCCTTCTTGTTACCCAAGAGCATGAGTTGTAGGCATATCTAGTTTAATTTCTCGAAGGATTTCATTTTCTTTCTACATTCTGGATAACTGTGGTTGCTGAGAAGTACTTCGTGATAAACTACTATGGATTGATTCTACTTTCCTTAGTAGATATTGTTATGTGTATTCAAGAAAATTTTTAAAGTTTACTTTTACTTTGTGGAAAATTTTTTACAAATCCTTGAATCATTTTTGTAAGTATTTTTATAGGCCACATTCAAAAGCTCTAATAATTTTCTTACAATATTTTAGTATTTTTCAGCATCTTCATCTCACATTTTACTTGCAGATTTCAAACAGTCCTTTTGCTTCCAAAACATGTGTTTGTGCTTGCTAATGAGGTGAAGGATACATGTTTTGGAATATAATTCCTAAATATTTTGTTCTGGTGGGGCTATGCAATGTAATGTCATTGAATGTTTGCCATTTGGGGAATCATTAGTATGTTTCTTTTAAAAGTCAGTAAATATTTATCAAGCACTGACATGACAGTATGTACTTTCAGTTGTAGTGAAGGGGAAAACACTTTAAGGCATTTTACCTCTTCTTTTTTTCTCAACTCCTCAGAGCAACAACTCTAGAATATAAGTCTGTGTCTACTCAGAATCTCCATCATCGAAAGCTACCCCTCTCCCAACACTTTTCAGTTTTAAAGGGATCATCAGCCACAGAGCATGGCCCGCTCTCTGGTCACAGTGGTAGAAACTCAGGCCTAGACAAGCATCATAGCCCATTTTATCAAAAGGAGAAAAATTTATGCAATCTGAAGAGAAACCAAAGTACCATCATAACCCATTTTACACTTCACAGTGATTGGTCTAAGTCTATGACAATGTAGAAAGAAATTGTAAAGTTCATATCTGATATATGAATGTTAAGAGACAGAAATTGAGAGAAGTTGATGATGTTGAATCTGCATTGCTAAGATTTAAAGATATTGGTTTAGGAATACCTATAGCAGAAAATAATTTGATCATTATCACTTATACACAGAAAAGCAGAAATGGAGTCAAGAAATAGAGTGAGTGAAAGAGACTTGATGATACAATTAGTTTCTGAATATAAATGTACCTGATACTTGAGACACACCCTTGAAACCTATATATATATAAGCCAATGTAATCCTGTTCCCTACTACAGGATTTGGTAAATGAGATTGTTGGCCACTCCAAGCTCTTGGCTTAATAAATCTTTTCTTTCTGGAATACTTCCCCCTATTCCTTGATATGCCACAAATTTCTTGAAGATACCCTTGATTTGTTTAGTTGAAAGAATTTTCCACCCTTTTAAAATGATGAAATTTTGTATAGGTTATTTTTTATGTCAATTTTTATTTTTTTATCCACCTCATTTATCTGTACTTTATCTTCTGTTCATTATCACCTTGAAAGAAGGGGTTTAGTTACATCTGCATATCTCTCTGTTATAGATAGCATAATTTCACATACAAGATATCATCTACCTTGAAAAACTTTCCCTAACTTCCTGAAAACCAGATGAAGTGATTTTCTTTTATGCTGTCAAGGTATAATACTTTGCATTTATTCTAATCATGGCACTTCTCACGGTTCAGAATTTTTCTCTTGGCCTGTCTCTACCTATTTCTTTATAATTTAATTGACAACTTGTAATGTGTTAATAACTATGTTACACCCACAGATTAATAGAGTAACAAGGAACATAACAAAAACTTAGTAAATATTTATTGAATTAAGGAACAAATGCAATGCAATGTAATCCCACATAAGGACTACAAAAATTTTTTTTTACCATCTCATCATTTTACAAGTCAATTCCAATGTTCATCTTTTCAGTAAAGTTTTAGATCATGAACACAGGTGGATCATTACATGGAAAATTATTTGAATTACGAGTTGGAAAATTATATAAAGTAGAATATATTTTAGTGTCTTCTCGTTGAACCTTCTTACTTAGCCAATGAGAGCACCAAAGCCCTGCAGGTTAATGAAAGACTTCATATCACACAGTTCATTAAGATCCGAATATTCTCATTTCTTTTTCTATTGCTTCCTCTGTTATACCGTACAGCATGTCACTTGCATTGAAGTATCCAATTTGGCATAAGTACAGGGCAGTGATTTTAGATATAGTTTATGCTCAGTGGAGGGGAAACTGCTGTGGACTCATGTCTCGGTTCCCAGCATGTCAAAGGGATCAGGTTAACCTAGACCAAAACGCATTTGCCATACTCTTGCAGTAAACACCAACATGGCTACTGCAGATCTCTTTTTTAATATATAGGAATAACTAAGAATCTCAAAATGGTCATATTATTTTAGTTTGGGTAGCTAGTAACACTAGTTCTGATTGTGTTTTCTTCTGATTTTACTGTTTTCATCAGTAAGCAAGTAGCAGTTTGCCTTCCACTCCACTTCCATACCACCGATTTTCTATAGATGTACAGAAAATGAATGCGTAAGCTATCTCATTTTGGTTCTAACTTGCATTTCCCTGGAGTTGAGTACTTTTTATCTTCTCATTGACCATTCTTTAATCTTCTTTTGTAAAGTATGACCTCAAGTATTTTGCCCATTTTTATACAAGGTTATTTCTTATCATGTTACAAGAGTTCTTCATCTATTAAGAATAAAAGTCCTGTCTCAGATAAATGTTTTATATTTCCATTGCGTGTATATTATACATTTGTAATCATCCCACAGGTCTTAGATATTCTGTTCTGTCTCTTTTTTCTTTTCTTTTCTTTTTTTTGTTTGCATTTCAGTTTTGGAAGTCTCTATTAACACTTATTCAAGCTCATTGATTCTCTTTTCACCATGGCCAATGCGTTGATGAGCTCATCAAAGTCATACTTCATTTTTGTTACAGTGTTTTTTGATTTCTAGCATTTCCTTCTGATTCTTTCTTAGTTTCCATTTCTCTGCTTGACTTGCACCTCTGTTTTTGTATGCTCTCTATCCATTAGGGTCTTTAGCACTTAATCATAGTTGTTTTAATTTTTTATCTGTTAACTCAATATTTCTTCCTTATCTGAAAGTGATTCTGAAGCTTGCTTTGTCTCTTCGAACTGTTTTGGGTTTTTTTCCTGTTAAGTACGCTTGGCAAATTTTTGTTGTTGTTTTTGTTGTGGTTGTTATTGTTATAAACTAGACATTATGCACTGGGTAAAGTAGACTGAGTCAAATAACCTTTACTATGAGGCCCTATGCTTATCTGGCTAAGAAGTAGACTGTATTTACTGTTTGCTCAAGCTTTAGGTGTCAGAGGCTAAAGTCTTCACAGTTGTCCTTATTATTTTCTCTCTATTGTCTTTGGGATTCCCTAGAGATTTATAAAATAAAATCTAAGACGTACAATTCTTTCAGTGTGTTCACTTTTTATTATACAGAGGTGCTATAAATGTCATGGTAAGGTGTAAGGAGAGGGTAAGCATTTTCTAGCCTATGATTGGGTTTCAATTTTTCAGTGACATTCACAAAGGCTTTCTCAGTTTCCTTCACCCTTAGTTGAGACGGCAAGGCTAGAGAGGACTATAGCTGAATATTTGCCTTCCTCATGAGGAAGGGTAGAGCATGTTACGGCTGGTATTTTCCCTGCCCAGGCTAGGAACATAATCTTCTAAGAATATTTCAGAAATACTACTTTTACCCTCCCACTAATGGAAGCATGAGAGGATTTCCCCCCTGGTTTTCATAATGAGAACCTGGCAGGATTTCTGAAGGTAAAATTTATAAAAGTGTGGGAGATCAAATCTATAAAAGTATAGGAGGTAAAATCTATAAAAAATGTAAGAGCTGCTTTTAATTTAAAAATATTCCCTTTTGGAATTTTTAATTCTCAAACTTGCCCCCACAGAGCCTCTAGCACTTCATCAGTCACCTGCCCTGGTACTGCTCCCAGAGAAATGAGTGAGTTTCTGTTCCACTGAGTTGTGATTCTCTGTATCTGCCTGTCTTTCACATTTGAGAGGTGGTGCTTTGCCCTGTGATCTCAGTTCTCCAATGGATCCAGCGAGAGTTGTTGATTTCCAGTTTGTTCAGCTCTTTTTTTTTTCTTCTTCTTCCTTTTGTTCTATGGGCAGAAGTGATGACTTCCAAACTCCTTACATGCTGGACTGGAAACAGGAAGTACCACTGGGTATATATCCCGAGAGAAACAAAAACATGTCTATACAAAAACTTATACATGTAAGTTTATAGTGGCACCATTAATGATAGTCAAAAAGTGTTGGACTCAAGCAAATATCCATCAAATAATGAATGGATCAATAAAGTGTGGTTTATCTATAGAGTGAAATATTTGGCACTAAAAAGGACCAAAGTACTGATGTGTGCTACAACATGGGTGAATTTTTACTTATGTGAAAGGAGCCTATGCACAAAGACCATATAATGTATAATTCCGTTTAGAAAAAATGTGCAGAGTAGGCAAAACATAAGTTAGTGTTTGTTGAAACTTGGAGGTGAGGGAAAAAGAGTGGAGATGTGGAGTAATGCTGATGGGCAAAAGGTTTTTTTTTTAAGTGATAAAAATGTCCTAAAAGTAGAATTTTAGGTGACAATGGACCAACTCACTGTCATATAAAGGCATTGAATTGTACACTTTAAACAGTTGTATTTTATGGTGTGTGAATTATATTCAATAAAGATGTAAATGTTTTAAATTAAAGAAAAAAATACCTTAATGATTTCCTGGAACCAGGAGTCGAGGGAAGATTGACTGCAAGAGACATGAAAAAGACTTAAAAGACATGAAAAAACTGTAAGTACTCTAGATATATTATTCTGAAAATATCTTAATTGTGGTAATGTTTCCATGGATGTATACAACTATCAAAGCTCACTTAACCATGCTATTAAATAGGATGCATTTTTTTTTTAAGATTTATTTTTATTGTTTTTTTTGTTGTTGTGTTTTGACAGAGAGACAGACAGAGAGAATGGGGAGGGCCCAGAGCAGTCTCCATAGTTGACAGCATTGGTTTGCCATATATTTTCACTCCACAGGTGGGTGTGGGGCTGCGCAGGGCAGAAACTAGACCTGGAGCCTCCCACATAGGCCCCAGCAAGAACTGAACTGGGGGCACACCCCAGCTCAGCATATGGGTCCACATGGGCCGGGGCAGGGATTCGATCCACGGTCTCCAGAGCTGCAAAGCGAGCACTCAACCCTCTGAGCCATCCCAGCGTCCTTTATTTATTTTATGTCAAATAAGAGGGACTTAATAAATTATATTTTTTTATTTCTAAGAAGAATGATTTTTTTTATTTCAGGACAATTTATTTATTTATTTATTAAAAAAATTTTATTTTATTGTTTTTGACAGAGACAGGAAGAGACAGAGATAAGGGGGGGGGGGCAAAGCGGTCTCCATAGTTGAAGTTCATCAGTTTTCGACATGGTTTTGTTCCACACAGGTGGGCAGGGGCCACACAGGGCAGGAACTGGGCTGGGGGTCTCCAACATGGGAGGCACGACCCCTCAAGCCAGGGGCCAAGCAAGGGGTGGGATGGGGGGAGGGGACAAGAACCAAACTGGGGGCCTCCTGCATGAGAAGCACACCCCAGATCAGCATATAGGTCCACACTGGCCGGGGCCGGGATTCAATACTCAGTCCCCAGGGCTGCAAAGTGAGCGTTCAACCCACTGAGCCATCCCGGCTTCCCCAGGACAATTTATTTTTAACCAGCATCCAAGTTATTGCAAAAATTAAGATCTTTAATCAGAAGTTCTAACTTAAAATGCACTGCTTTAATGACTGAGAACATGCAAAATTTTCTTGATATCATCATAAACCATTTATTCTTAAGAAAATATGTAATTGCGTTATTGAGGCCTTAAACATAACTCTATGGCGGGGGTGGTGAACCTGTGGCACACGTGCCCAATGTGGCACGTGGAACAATTATTTCGGCACGCGGAGCTGTGAATACCATTTAAAAAATATTGTTTATGCTCTTATAGACATAAAAATAATCAATACCTCTATCTTACTCGATGGGTTGGCACACGAGTCGAGCGAGTATACTCTTATTTCATAAACTTTGGCACTCAATCGCCAAAAGGTTAGCCACCCCTGCTCTATGGTAGTATCCTTACCAATAAGATTTTCTATTTCCCATGTGCAATGACTAATAAATTTCTTAATAAAAACAATCATATGTAAGCTTCACAGCTAAGTTTGAATAGTTCTAATATAAATTGTTATGTTAAGGGATTTGTAACAGCTTCAGATTCTTGGATTATGAAATGAATAAGAAATGCCTTTCAGTAACCTGCCCAGGAGCACACTCAGTCATTCAGGGGTTGGAGGGAGAGCTAATCCATGGGCCTGCCACTCTCTCCCAATTTTAACCAACTTCTCTGATGTCACTTTGTGTAAAGATACATATTCTCCTCTGTCGACTTAAACTCCTCTACCTCCTTTATGCCAGACTGCTAGGCTTCAACAGAGATTATCAGGAGGTGGTTAGTAGTAGAAATATGCACAACCTCCTGAAAATGAGATAATATACTACAGAGTGGTAAATAAAGAGATACCTTCCTGCTTTCTTCCTAAAAGCCAGTGTCTCTTTTGAAGAAAGTAGATCTTGGCTTAATCAGAAAGCATGAATTAACCTATGTAGTGTTGGTTTATGAGCTGACTGCAGGCGGGAGAAACTGTTATGGTAAGCTGGAAGGATGGCAATCCATACTATGCAGTGGCAAAACAGTTAAATTCTCACAAATAACTGTGTGATAGGAATGTATTTTATAAACATAGATCTAGAAAAGAGGCTGGGAAATAAAACACTAGTAGTGCGGTTTGGCTATAGTTAACAAATTACTACAAGAAAGCAATGATCTCAGAAAATATGTGCATGGTAGCAAACAGAAGGAAAGAGGATAGAAAAAAATCCAGAAATTCAGAGATTTATTGGGTTGGAAGAGTCCCCTAGTCCCCATTATCTAACCACTTGTAAAAGGTAAAACTAAAAAGGCCTTTAAAGTGATAAAGACTAATTAGAAAATATCCTTGCTGCAAGGCTCAAACAAATGTTATGGATGCCAAACTGTTGTTAAAGCATCTGAAGAATTTAGGTGTCAGGCTGCAAACCTTTCCCCTTGGGTGGAAAAAAAATGGCCCAATGAAAGAAAATGCAGGCATTATTTCTTAGATGATGTAGCCAGGTTTGAACCAAGGGAGAGAACTGAGAGAAAGGCATATTTAATAAATTGTGAGTGTGACTATCAAAACCTCAAAATGAATAATTCAAGTAAGAACACTATGGGTTTTGAGAAAGTTGTATAATCAAAGAAACCGTAGGCCTGAATGTGTGCTCTCCAATATGGTAGCCATCCGCTGTTTGGGGCTATTGAGTATTTGAACAAAGGCTAGTGTGACTGAAGAAATCAATTTTAAGTTTTATTTTGACTAATTTAAATTTAAGTTCTGATGCCTATTACATATTTTTCAGTTAAACACAACTTTATTATTTGGAAAGATTACAATTCCTTTCAGTAGCCGTTCAAAATTTAGCATCAGGATTGAAATAGGCTATAACGGAAAATATACACAGGTCTTTGAAGATAGTATAAGAGAGAAGAAAGTACAATAGAGCTAAATATGAGGTAGCTAAAATATCACAATAATTATAGTGACTAAATATTAAATATAATATTTTACATATTTGGCTTAAAATGGGTTGTTTAAATTCATTTCACTTGCTTCTTTTTTTTTTTTTTAAGATTTTATTGATTTTTGACAGAGAGAAACAGAGACAGAGAGAGACAGAGAGAAGGGGGAGGGCCCAGAGCAGTCTCCATAGTTGACATTAGTTTTCCATATAATTTTACTCCACTGGTGGACATGGGGCTGCACAGGGTGGGAACTGGGCTGGGAGCCTCCAACATAGGCCCCGGCAAGAACTGAACTGGGGGCACACCCCAGTTCAGCATGTGGGTCCACATGGGCCGGGGCCGGGACTCAATCCTCCGTCCCTGGGATCTCAAAGCAAGTGCTTAACCCACTGAGCCATCCCAGCTTCCCTCTCTTGCTTCTTTTAAACTAAAAAAAAAAGGGTAATTTTATAAAATTGTATAAGTGACCTGCATTGTATTTCATTGCATGGTGCTAACTTGAACTAAAACACACCTGTATTGTGTGTGTGTGTGTGTGTGTGTGTGTGTGTGTGTGTGTGTGTCTATTTAATGCAAATTGAGTCTCCTATATATGAATAAGCAGACCCAGCAATGGATAGACAGATTTGTCTGCTCTGTAATTCCAGACAATTGGTGCCCCTACAACTACCATTACAAATGGTAGTTGAGACTGTGTATGGCAGGCAGGCCAGACAGGCCCTTGACAGTTTATGACATTGACTTTTTTCCTATGAACTCAATTTTTATTCCAGATTGAAACTATTTTCAATTAATTGTGCTAGTGGAGGTCTAAAAGACACTATCAGTTATATTTGAAATTAAGATCTATCGTGTCTTTTGTATTATATTATATTTTGGGCATGCAACTTTGTTGGAATAATAAAAGTAATTAGGTTTGCTCAGAATGATTTATTATTTACAGATATATTCTGCTCATTGTTTCTGATTCTATTGTTTATTTTTTTGAGGAACAGAACCATGGCATTCATCATTTAAAAATAAAGAGGTATAAGGCATATTTTCATAAAGTTGGCAGTGACATCATGATCTGAATTTGTTTCTGAATTATGCTTTCGAAATAATTTAAGAACACTAATTTCTTCCTCATTGCTGGATCTTTCTGTCTGGGAGGATGGATAGTATGGTAGAAACCCTATGCAATCATACAAACCTGGATTTAAATAACTATTCTGTTACTTTCTTGCTTTGTGAATTTGGCAAGTTTTTCAGTTCTGTAAAATGAGGTTCATAGTAGCTCCCTTTCAGAATGTCATGAGCATTATATAATACAGCATCTATAATAGGCCTGGAAAGATGCCTCTGAAGATCTCTATAACTCTCTTGGCGCAACTTTTCTTCTATGCAAAACCCTTTGGTCACTCACATTCTCAGCTCCATCCTGTCAATTTAGTAAATCCATTGGGCTCCATCTCTGTCTTCCTCCTCACACCTTCACCTAGTAAGTTCCTGAGGGGAGTAGCTGGGGCAATTGTAGGACTCACCTTACTTTCTTTTCCATTTTTATGATTCCCTATCCTTTATCAATTCAAGTCCAATACCTTGAAAGTCGTTGTTTCATATATTTTATCTGGTGCTGTAGTTGATAATTACAAGAGGAAGAAGAAATCTATGTCTTATTCCACCATTTTGGCTGGAAGCAAAAGTCCATTTAATTGTATTTTAATGTGTTTATGTTGATTACAAATAGTGTCCCTATTGTGTAGAGCTATTATCAGTGAAGTTTTTGTTGAACTAGTGAAGTTATCCAGGTTCAAGATTCCTGTGTTTTCCTAACGTCACACTTTCATTGAGTATCACCACATGCTCATTCTCCACTACACACTCTCTGTCCAGGTGCCTCCTCACTAGATGGAATCTAGGTTTGTTAGCATACTTCCTCTCAGAGACCGCTCCCACACTGCCCTCTCTTTCTGGAATATCCTGAACCCTAATTTTCACCTAACTAAATTTTCCCCTTTGGGTCTCAAATTATTATCAGGTTCTCAGAAAAGCCTCTTCTGACCCTTTCATTCCCATTACTTCCATATTATTACCTGTTATGTACTTTTTTGTTGTTATGTCATTTCTAATTTTATATTTACTGTTCGTTTACTTATTTAACAATTATCTGTCTCATTTGAGTTTAATCTCTCTATAGCCAGTGATTTTGTATGTCTTCCCCACTTGGGAGCCCAATTCTCTTAATGTATTTGATGTCTAGCATGGAAGACAGACATTAACAATGTCTATTTTAAAAAGTGCCAATGACAGGTTCCTCAAAAAATTAAGAATAGAATTCCATATGACACAGCAATCCCTCTTCTGGGTATCTACCATCAAAACTTGAAAACCTTGCTCTACAAGTATATATATATTCCCCAATATTCATCACAGAACTGTTCGTGGTGGCCAAGTCGTGGAAACAACCAAAGTGTCCTTTGATAGATGACTAGATAAAGAAGTTGTGGTACATTTATACAATGGAATATTACTCAGCAATAAAAGACAAAATACAGCTATTTATGACACTGTGAAGAGACCTTGAGATCATATTAAGCAAGAAAAGTCAAACTGATAAAAGCTAGAACCATACGACTTCACTTATAGGTGGAAAACTGAAAATAACAAAGAAACAAAAACTCACGGACACAGTCCATATTTCAGCGGTTACCTGAGGGTAAATGGGGAGTGGGGTAAAGGAGTAGGGAGGGGGCATCAAATATATGGTGATGGAAAGAGAACTAACTCAGGGTGGTGAGTACACAATGCAACACATAGATGACATATTGCAAATTGTACACATAAAACCTATGTAATTTTTACTAACCAATGTCACCCAATACATTTAACAATAAATGAATATATTAAATAAATGCCACGGAGGAAAAGAAAATAAGATGATATAGGAATTTATAATTAGTGTATCTAGTCTTCCTGTGTTAGGTTTTGTTTTTTGTTTTTTTAGACTAAAGTAAAAGTTAATCTGAGATCTAAGAGATAAGGAACAGCTAGCAAACAGTGATTGAGGAAGAAAGAATGAATTTCTGTATTTAGCCTGAGGAAAAGACCTTTGATGTGAAAGCAAGGTGTGGCTAGAACAAAGGTGATAAGTGATATGATGTGTTTGAAGTGTTGCCCTGTCAAAGAGGAACTCATCATAATCTCTATTGCTTTGGACTTCAGAAGTAAAACAGGGAAGTTGAGGTGATACTGTATCAGGAAGATCTTTCTAATATCGGGCACTGTCTAAAAACTAATTGTCCTGAAAATGCAGCAAATCCTCTGAAATTGGAGGTGCTCAAGTGAAGATGATATCACCATTTCTTAAAGGAATAAATAAGTATATTTCTGAATTAGTTCAAAATGTAACACTTTGTTCACAAGTTACCCTGAAATATAATTTATGCTAGGACTTAGACTATCAGTTGAATTTATTCATTCATTTACTCAATAATTATGTAATAAATACCTATTATACTACACATCAAATTATTAATCAAGGTACTAAGTGACCAGAGGTGTTTAAAATAATCCTGGTCTCTCTCCTTCAGCTTGAAATCTAGTAAGTATATCAGTCCAGATATTGCAGCAAGACTTCACATTTACTATCTCTCATCTGAGAACTATATTGAAACATCTTTGTGCTCCTCATGGTGGCTTAGAGTACTGAGCTTTCCTTGAATGAAAGAACAGTTTATGAATGAATACTAGATATAAATACCTCTCACATGCTTGCTCTTTTGTCTGGAACTCTTTCTTACATCTCCTCTTTTAATCTTGCTAGCTAACTAATACTTATCCTGTAAGACTCAGCTCAGATGCCACCTCCTTCGGAAAATGTTCCCTGTACAACTGTCAGTACTTCTAGCAGTTTAGTGTTTCCTCCTTGATGGTCAAATGGTCAAATGACAAATAGTCATTCTAAACAACATGATTAGGCATCACTTAAAAATTAACTCTTTTTTGTTAAACCTTTATTTAAGGCTAGTAGAGACCGAGCCAAAGATAGAGACAGATAGCATTTCTCATACCCAGTGATGTTCTTTTCTCTTTAACTGCTATCAACCTCTACTTTGGCCCAATCTGAGCATTTATACTACTCAAAATTGCTCTAATTAAAGAAGCTGTAATTTTATAATACTCTCACCACAATCGCCATTGTTTTGGAGATCAGCTTTAGAATTATTTACATTGAACCTCTTCTGCCATCCAGAATTCTCCAGTATCCAGTTAATTGTCCTATTTTCTCTTTACCCATCAGCCACCTCTTCTTCACTCTGAATATAGCTAGCATACATTCTGTTTTAAGCACTTTTCTCATCTCTATGTTCCTTTGCCCCTTTGTTCAGCAAAACAACACTCTTGAGTAAATACAACTCTCTCCCTCTGGGTTTCTGGCTCCACACTCTTGAAATTCACTTAAATAAAACTGTACAGTGAAGCAGAGACATTGTTCTATGATTCATGACTATCCTTTTTAACTGCCTCAACAGGGTCTGGCAGTAGTCCTGTATTTCTCTAATTATCTGCCTTTTCTACTTTCTGAAACTACTATTCTATACCTTCTCAATTCTCTTCAAACTTCCGGTCTCTTACCTTGCTTTTAGCAATTTCAGAGATAAAACTTTTTGTATTTTGCAGAAAAAAAGTGGAAGCCATCAGAAGGAGACAATTTTAATTTCCCATTTTCAATTTTATGAATCTTCCTGTATCCCCACCATCATTTTCTCCTTCCCTTTGTTAAGGAAAATGTCTGTCCACCCACTAAATTCTATCTATATTATGGATCTCATTCTCTACTGTTTTTAGGCAAATTTTCTATCAACTGGTCCTTTTTCATCTTAATTTTTTTGTATTATTTACTGTTAAACTGAATCCATTATATCAATGTTTAAACATATTCTCCTATCATTAAAAACGTATCCCTGAATTTTCTTAATCCTTTAGCTACTATTCAAACTCTTTTCATCTCTTTATAGTAAAAAAAACTAAAAAAAGTATTCATTTTCATTTCTTATGTCCTATTAATTTCTCGGTCCACTCACTTCTGGTTTCTACCAGTTGCTTCCAGCAGCTTTCCATATAGTTGATCACATTCTATTTGCTCGGAGTATCGGCCTACTTTGGCTTCTTGACCCTAAATGCTTCCATCCAACTCTGCTCCCACCTGCTTCTGCTACCTCTGTAAACACTCCTTAGTTTCCTTGTTTTTTCTTCCTTTATTATGTGTTATATGTTGAATATGTCAAGTGCTTTGCCCTGGGCCTTTTCCTTTTTCCTTTCCTTTTCTTCTCGTCTCTTCTTCTATATTCTCTTTTCATAGTTTCTAGCTTGGCAACTTAATACACTACTTACATTTAATTCAATGTGCATGTTAGCAACTTTTTTTTTTTTTTTTT
>PVKE010031798.1:0-18840 GCA_004027555.1 Craseonycteris thonglongyai
CCCACCTGTGGAATGAAACTATGTGTAAAAAACCAATGATGTGCAACTATGGAGACTGTTCTGGGTCCTCCCCCTTCTCTCTGTCTCTGTCTCTGTGTTGCTCTCTCTCTCTGTCAAAACAATAAAAAATACATCTTAAAAAAAATTATTCAGAACAGTTTGAGCATCTTGTTATTTTCTACAAATCATTCCCTTTGTTCTACCCAAAAGAATTATATTACCTCTGATTAGAATACTTTTCTCAAAATGCTTATAAAACTAAAAAAGGATTTTATTTAAGTTTGTAATTCAGGGTAAGTGAATTGAAGATATATATAGCCTAAATTAACATTGTATTAAATGGGTGTTTATTCTTTTTACAAGCATGTTTATTTTTATTAAAGCAAAATATACTTGACCATTTAGATAGCATAAATAATAAATTTAGGGGCCCAGATACATTGTAGCCAAAATCTCAAATAGTGCAAAAGACCAGCAGATAGATAAAATGCAATCTTTCTTTCAGCTAAGTATCCCCTTGCTTAAAGATATTTAAGCAAAAACATACTGTACTGCAACTTTGTCCAACATTGTTTCTCTGCTAATCTAGTATGAAAAACATAAAAATACTCATTATAACTTAAAAGTCATTTAAATTGCTACTTTGACTTATTTTAAAACAAAAATAGCACTACGTTTTACAGGGATTATAAAAAAAAATTAACATTCATTGAGATTATAATGTCCCAGGGAACACATTATTTTTTCAAACATTCTCTAGTGTAGGTCATATTTCTGTCTTATTGGTGA
The DNA here is from genome assembly GCA_004027555.1 of Craseonycteris thonglongyai. Taxonomy (NCBI): domain Eukaryota; kingdom Metazoa; phylum Chordata; class Mammalia; order Chiroptera; family Craseonycteridae; genus Craseonycteris; species Craseonycteris thonglongyai. The sequence goes on from PVKE010031798.1 coordinate 790, forward strand.
GAAAGCTGAATGCTTTCTACTATTCTGAAGCCAATATTTTGTATTAATATTAATCCAACAAGAGTATAAATAAATGTGTATGATAAAAATCTAAAACAAAATTAAATTTGATTGAAATACAGTAGAACCAATTGAAGAAAATAATTTTTGAAATGCAGTACATACAGGGAAGACTTCAGATAGAGCTCATTTTTTACCTTTGCTGAAGCTGTCACACTGGCGGAAAACCTATGCATGCAGTGGAGATGAAGAAGCCTTCAGTCAAAGTATACAACTTGCTAGACATCACAGGACTTATCCTGGAGATAAACCTCATGAATATAAATTAATGTGGAAGGGTTTTTACCTATGGCACATCCACTATTAAACATCAGAGAATTTATGCCAAATAGAGACGTTAGGGATATAATAAACTTAACCTAAGAGAATTCACAGTAGATTAAAAACCTATGAATTTGGCAATTGTGGGATCTTATAGCCAGGCTTTATTCTATATCTTAGTTTAAACCTAAAGTTGGCAACTTGGTTTAATATATTCTGGAAAATACAATAAAACAGATTTTCATAAATGTGAAATGTGCCATTACCTTAAGAATCTTTTATGTCAATAATAATAAGAAAATATCTGATCAAATATAAGAGCTCTATCACCTATATTCTTATTCTTAATATTTTCATCAACCTATATTGATAACATTTAAGTTTTTATTCTGAATTATAATGCATATAAATTAAGTGACTTTATTTTTATTTGAAAATTATTTGCTTATTGCAAAGCAAACATTTAAAATAAAAATCAACATTCCCCCATGCAAATCTCATTTCTCACTGTCAAAATTTTGGCATATACACTGGCATATATTCATTCAGACCTTTCTATGGCCACGACAAAAAAAAAAGAAAAAGTAGGGTTGGGTGTGGAATGCTGGGATGACTCAGCAGGTAGAGCACTCACCTTGCAGCCCTGAGGTCTGAGGATCATATCCTGGCCCAGGCCCATGCAGACCCATATGCTGAACTGGGGTATGCCCCCAATTTGATTCTCACTGGGGAGTGGTTCCCATGTAGGAGGGTCCCAGCGAGGGCGTGCCTCTCAAGTGGGAGGTCCCCTGGCCTGGTTCCTGCCCTGCATGGCCTGTGCCCACCTGTGAAGTGAACCTATATCAAAAACTAATGATGTGCAGCTATGGAGACTGCTCTGGGCTTTCCTGCTTTTCCCTGTCTCTCTCTCTCTGTCAAAAACCATAAAAATAAATCTTTAAAAAAGAAAAGAGAGACGTCACCAGAATTTATTCTTGCATACTATACAATTTTATTTTTTTAAAGCTTAGCAACATATTATGAATGTCTCTTTTAGTCAGTAAATGTGGATCATTATTTCAAAAAGGCAATGTACAAGTTTATCTAACTGAACCCCTATTGATAGACAAAGATTTGTAATAAAAATGTTTGTATACTTGTTAAAATATTTCTGAATGGTAAATCCTAAAAGGAAAAAGCAAAATTAGAGACTCAGATATGTATATGAACATACATATATACATGTATGTAATTTTCATTTTGATAGTTACTGCCAAACTCTCTTCAAAGAATATGTATATCATTCTCTTTTCAAGCTCACAAAGAAAAATTTTGTTGAATTTCAGTTTTATTGAGATATAATTTATTGAGACCTTAAAACTATAAGCTATTTAAAGTGTACCTCATGATGATTTGATACATATACATTGTGAAAGGATTTTCATCTAATAATTAACATATCCATTGCGTCACATATTTTTTTAAGAACATTTAAGCTCTATTCTCCATATTATTCTTAAAAGTTTTACATTTGAGCTGATTAGAACATAATTTTATTCTTAAACCATTCCAAAATAGCTGACAGGGAGAATCATCAGCTTTTCAGTGAAGAAATTTCTTTAAATTATTTTTGCTTACAAACTATTTTTTTTTCTGGACACAAAAAGTAGAAAGTTGATTTTTAAAAATATAAATTAAGTATTATTGTGACCTTGCTACTTCCTCTATGGAAAAAAATTGTCTTGAGGCATTTTATTATTAAATATTTTTCTATTTTCCAACTTCATCCCACTCTATAATAAATAATAGATACCACTGTATTTATAATAAGTTATATTGGAGCTTTTTAAAAATTTGTCCTCAAAGAAAAAATATAAATTGTTATGTTGTAGAGAGCTCTCCCCCTAGGCATACATTCCTTCAAATGCAGTTCACATAGATCTGCATTTCCCTGGGGAAAACATAATTTAAACCATAGAGAAGTAACACTTCTTTTCAGGGAAATTGCCATTACATCCTAGATATTGCTAACATTTAGAGCTCTTCAAATAGCACTGCTTACCTCAAAGATTTGGTTATAATTTTACTTTATATAATTATTTTATTAAGAGAGAGAGAGTCAGGGACCATATCATTTTTGTAACTGGAAATGACCATAGTTTTGCAGCCTTACAAATCAGAACTCTGAAGTCCAGGGAGTTAAAGACTCTCCCTAAGTCTCTCAGTAGCTGATGGAGCTCTAAGAGCCCAAGGATACTTTGCCTTCAGCGAAGCTGGAGCTAGTGTTTATATAGATTTATGAAAGAATGAGCTTGTGCTACAACAGGCTCCACTGAATTTGTTTTCTTAAGATTTATTTTTACTGGTTTTTTTTTGACAGAGAGAGAGACAGAGAGAAGGGGGAGGGCCCAGAGCAGTTTCCATAGTTGCCTGCATTAGTTTTCCATATAATTTCACTCCGCAGGTGGGCACGGGGCTGCATAGGGCAGGAACTTGGCTGGGAGCCTCCCACATAGGTTCCGGCAAGAACTGACCTAGGGGTACACCCCAGTTCAGCATATGGGTCCGCATGGGTCAGGGCCAGGATTTGATCCTTGGGCTCTGGGGCTGCAAAGCGAGCGCTTAACCCAATAAGCCATCCCAGCTTCCCCTCCACTGAATTTTTAATAAATGCAAGCTAATTTATTCAAAACAGACTTACAAAATGATTTTTCAGAATTCTCTCAGCTTCTTTCTCTTCTAAGTAGACTAAACTTTCCATTTCAGTTGGTTATAAATATGTGGGTTTCTAAAAAAAATAACTTCACTTTTGTTGTCTTCCAACAGGTGGAATAGGAAAAACTAAAAACCAATGTAGAGTAAAATTAGAATATGTTGGACATTAAATAAAGATTGAAAAGAAATATAGTCTGAATTTTATCTCACATAACTTTGTAGTAGAGATCATGAAAATAATTCATTTAAATTAATGTAGAAGAGTTACTCATTTATAACTAATAATCAAGATAAGAGAAATACTAATCTCATTTCTCACTTGAATAGACAGTTCTTTTAGTCCATGACAATTCCATCTTTTTTAATTTAATTTTTAACTTTAAAAATTCTCTAAACTAGGGGAAGCCGGGATGGCTCAGTGGGTTAAACGCTCACTTTGCAGCCTCGAGGACAGAAGATCGAATCCTGGCCCCGGCCAGTGTGGACCCACATGCTAAGCTGGGGAGTGCCCCCAGTTCGGTTCTCACCGGGGTGAGACCCCAGCCCAGTTCCTGCCCTGTGCAGCCCCCACGCCCACATGTGGAATGAACTATGTGGAAAAACCAATGATGTACAACTATGGAGACTGTTCTGGGCCCTCCCCCTTCTCTCTGTCTCTGTATCTTTCTCTCTCTGTCAAAAATAAAAAAATAAATCTTTAAAAAAATTTCTCTAAACTAGATAAATGACTAAAAGGGATTATTATATGCATCATTTGTAACCTCAACTTGATTTTTGGATCAGTAGGCTAAGTAGTTTAATTGGGATAAATGGAGCAAGTAAAAGAGCAATGAACCAGTGTGAAATTTTCTTGTAAAGCCAAGAGAGATTCCTGGTTAAATTACGGTGGTCCAATACTATTAAGAACTGCTTCAAAAGTTATTTATTGTGTTTCTTGAATGATTAATATAATCTATTAAAATATGAAACAACAGGCATTTCCTAAACATTTTGGTCACAGATCTGTTATAATCTGAAATAGTTCAGTGTAATCATCCTAACACAGTACCCTCTTTAGAAATGTAACAGCAAAACCAGAATCAGAAGATCTCAATTTTAGAGTCAAACGGGTGGTTAGTCTTAGGTAAGCCACTTACCTTTGTGCATCCCAGTTCTCTGCATCTGTAGATGAATTAGTTGTGTGACTAGCAATGGCCAGATTATAATAGACATAACCAGAAATAAATACTAAGGAAAAATAAGAGTTTTTATATAGTAAATATTTTATCCTTTTCTACATATCCAAATACCTATTTCATAAGACCCAGTTTAAATCCCATTTCCGTTTTGAAAACATGCTAGACTCTTGCCAGCTCTTATAACTTTTCATTTTATAATTATTACTTAATGTGTAAAACCCCATCTGAGTATTTATGATATTATGATAACTGTTTTTTGTCCTTCAAATTTTATTTCTTACCTCAACTATAAATATTTTAAGAATAAAAACTATCATGTAGTAGACACTATATACATAGTATTGATTAAATTTATGCTTCTATGGAAGAACATAATTGTGAATGGAGTATGTTTAAAAGTTTGTTCATAAAAAAAAAAGTTTGTTTATTACCTAAAATCTATAGTACCACATTTTTATTTCAGAATTATCCAATACTAAGTTAATGTTCCCCATTAAAAAATAAAATGTTATACTCTAACAAGCTTTTACTTCATCTTCTGACTCTTAATGATTCTCATTTTTTTAAGGTGGGACATCTTGGGAGCAATCGTTGGTACAGAATGTGGCACAATAGAATCAGGTTTATCAATGGTCTTTCTCAAAGCTGGAGAGAGGAGATTATGCACTCCATACATGGACACTGCCAGTTATGGGAACCTGAGGTTTTACTTCGTCATGGGTAGGTACATTTTGAACAAATTTTGTTGACCTAGGGCAGATTCTAGGCCAGCACCTATTCCAGATGAAGTAAGATTGTTTGTTGTCTATAATATAAAATGAAAATTCATAAAATGTTATTTCCACTGGTTGAGCAAAAGCCTGTGGTGCTCATACCTGCGTCAGACCAGTTCTGCTGGAATCATCATGTAAGAAAGTCCTGACAGTCCCTGTCTAGGCCTGAAGAAAAAATGCTGTAATACCTTCCTCTCACCTTTCCCTCAATGGTCATAGCTGAAAATACAATGGGAGAGAAGCTAAAAATAAAGTAACTCCCTTGTCCAAAGCCTCTAGCTTCCAAAAAGCAATCATCTGGGTGAATCATTTATTTTCATGGATACCTCATCATTGCATAACTCTTATTATGGAAAGCTAAGAAAGAAACAGGTTTATAATATCTTATATTACTTTAATAATATTCTTTTTTTATTGTTAAATGTATTAAGGTTACATTGGTTAGTAAAAATGTATAGGTTCCAGGTGTACAATTCTACAGTACTTTGTCTATGTATTACAGTAGGTGTTCACCACCCACAGTCAGCTTTCTATTCTTTACTCTCTAGTAGGTTGGAAAACACATAAAGCAAAAAAGTCTTCATAAGATGTGCTTTTCTCCAAATTATTGTAAAGCAAATAAATAGTTAAAAGTTTGGGAAAATACCCAAAGAGGGTTTAAGGGGTTGAAATTTGTGACCTCTCAAATTTATCATTTTAGTTAACAAGAACTACAGTTCTTTCTCTGGGTGTCATTCCAGAAATGTGAGCAGCTGTCACATGCCTTCTTTGTTGAGTGACTGACTGGAAAAGTACAGGCAACACCTGGAAGTTACACAGGAAATAAACATTGTCAACCTTTGATCTTGCTAGTAAAGATGTCAGTTCATCACAATAAACAAACCTTCTGAGTATAGGCTTCAGCACTGGCTACTTCTTTCTCTCACACTCCTCACTTTCTACAACACAGAGTATAAGGGTAAACTTTAGATTGTGCTATGCTCACTTTGCCTATGCAATAGTATCTCAGTTTCAATAAAGATCTCTTTTATAACAAGGAAGTTATATAAAATATAATAATGTGATCTTCCTACCATAAGGATATTCTCACCTTGACTATGAAATGATTTGTATATTTAAAGACCCAGAGCTCATTTCTTTCATTTTTAATTTTTTTATATCTAATTTTTTATTAAATTTATTGGGGGTAACATTGCTTAATAAAATTATATAGGTTTTAAGTATACAATTCTATAATCACCATCGTCATATTGCAATGTGTGATTGTTCACCATGCAGTCAAATCTCCTCTGTGACTATACATTTGACTCCCTGTGCCCTTTTTTTACCACTCTTCCATTCCCCTCTGATGACCACTAAATCTTTTTGTCTGTGTGTGTGTTTTTGCTTCTTTGCTTGTCTTGTTCCTTTGTTGCTTTTAGTTTCATATTCCAAATATTCAAATATGAGTGAAATCATATGGTTTGCAACTTTCTATGTTTGACTTATGTCACTTAGAATGATCATCTCAGGATCTATTCATGTTTTTCATGTTTTTGCGAATAGCATTATTTTATCTTTTCTTATGGCTAAGTAATATTCCATTGTATGTGTGTAAATTATATATATATATATATATATATATATATATATATATATATATATACACACACCATATTTTCCGGCGTATAAGACGACCCCCTAATTTTACAGTTAAAACATAGGTTTAGGCCTATATTCACTGTATAAGACTACAGCCTCGGAAGTGGGAAGTAGTCTTATGCAGCGAATATAGGCCTAAACCTATGTTTTAACTGTAAAATTAGGGGGTCGTCTTATACGCCTGGTCGTCTTATACGCTGGAAAATACGGTGTATATATATACACACATACCGGTACATATATTCTTTATCCAATTATCTATTGAAGGACATTTCAATTATTTTCATGTCTTGATCACCATGAATAATGCTACAGTGAACATAGCGGAACATATATCTTTATAGATAAATGTTTTCATATTTTTAGGATACATACCCAGAAGAGGGACTGCTGGGTCATATGGTAACTCTCTGACTTCAAATTAAATTACAAAGCAATAATAATCAAAACAGCATGGTATTGGCAGAAAACCAGGCACATAGACCAATGAAATACACTTGAGAAGCCACATATATATGGTCAGTAATTTTTGACGAAGGAACCAAAAACATACAATGGAGAAAATAAAGCCTTTTCAATAAATGGTGCTGGGAAAATTGGAAAGCCACATGCAAAAGAATGAAACTAGACTGCCATCTGTCATCATACAGCAAAATTAACTTAAAATGGACTAAAGACCTAAATGTAAGATCTGAAAAAATAAATTACGTAGAAGAAAACATAGGTGCTAAAGTTATAGATCTTGTTTTAGAGAGAATTTTTATGAATTTGATCTCAAAGACAAGCAGAAATAAGTGAATGGGATTACATACAACTAAAAAGCTCTGCACAGCAAAAGAAACCATTGATAAAACAAAGAGGCAATCAACCAAATGGGAGAAGATTTTGCAAATAATACTTCTGAGAAGGGGCTAATATCTAAAATATGTAAAGAATTCATACCACTTAACAATAACAAAATCCAATTAAAAAACAGAGGACCTGAACAGATACTTCTCCAAAGAAGACATACAAATGTTCAGCAGATATGTGAAAAGATGCTCAACTTCACTAGCTATTAGGAAAATGCAAATCAAAACCACAATGAGATATAACCTCACACTGGGTAGAATCACTATTATCAACAAGGCAGTAAAAATAAGTGTTAGGGAAGCTAGGATGGCTCAGTGGGTTAAGTGCTCACTTTGAAGCCCCGGGGACCAAGGATTGAATCCCTGCCCCAGCCCATGTGGACCCATATGCTGAGCTGGGGAGTGCCCCCAGTTCAGTTCTCACTGGGGCGAGACCCCAGCCCAGTTCCTGCCCTGTGCAGCCCTGCGCCCACCTGTGGAATGAAACTATGTGGAAAAACCGATGATGTGCAACTATGGAGACTGTTCTGGGCCCTCCCCTTTCTCTCTGTCTCTGTATCTCTCTCTCTGTCAAAAACAATAAAAATAAATCTTTAAAAAAAAAGTGTTGGACTCTTCAATTAAGACAGAGCATTTCCATTATCATAGTAACTTAAATGTCCTCACAATCGCTTTTGATCAAGATGACCCTTTGCCCTGAGAAAGAAAACAAGGATGATTCTCATTTTTATAACTATATTTTACTTTTGCCTGTCCCAGAACTTTGTAAAACAAAATCTCACAATATGTACTTATTTATACCTGGCTTATTTTGCTCAATGTACTATTTTTGATATCTTTATTATTGCATGTATCAGGGTTCCGTCTAACTGCTGAGTTGTTTCCATTCTATAAATATACAACAATTTGTTAATAGACCTTAGAGTTGTTTCTAGTTTATGATCACAGTAAATAAAAATACTATCAATAAAAAAAAAATTAAAAAAAAAAGTGTTGGAGAGGTTGTGGAGGAAAAGGAACCCTCGTACACTGCTGGTGGGAATGTAAATTAGTACAACCACTATGGAAGGCAGTGTGGAGATTCCTCAAAAAATTTAAGAATAGGATTATTTTCTTCAGATAATTAGAATTCAAATTGGCTCCCATTTTATTACAAGTAATTCCTGGGAAACCTTAAGCCTTACCCCCAAAACTGTAATAAACATTTAATATGCCTATATAATTTAATTATTTTCCCTGTTTACCATTTTGACATAATATATTTGAATTTTGGGGTTTTTTCATAGTGAATCGTAGTAAATCAACTCAGTGCCTTTACATAAGAGAATGTCATCTTTATATAAGAGATTATATCATCTTTAATTTTTTACTTAATCAATTAAAATAATATTGATTATGAGGGAAAATTCATTTGAATGAGCCCAAAGTACATTATCCCAAATAAAACCATCTCTATTCAATAAAAAAAGAAAATAATGAGTTTCTATTGAGTTATAGAGCACTAAGCTAGGGTATATGGAGAATACAATTGGGGAATATAATGGTACCAGAATCACAGAGTCGCTTATCAAGTGACATGCAAAGCCCTCAAAACAGTGTCTAGTAAATAATTATGACTCAATATATCTTTTTTTGTTTTTTATAAAAATATTCTAGACAGAGTCCTTGCCCACAAATACCACCAGACTATAAGGGAGAATGCAATGACCTGTGTGTAATGGAATGAAAATGCTATGAAAATGTAGAAGAAGCTCTGGGTAATTGCATTAGAGGGATTAGAGTAAAGCTTTATGGAGATAATATTTGAACTTGGCCATGAAAGATGAATATGATTTAAATTTAAGGGAAAAGTTCAAATCTAAGCCAGCTTTTTGAGAAAAAGCAAAAGTATAAAAATGCATGACATGTTTGAAACTGATTTTCCCAATATAGCTGAATGGAAAGATATAAAATGGAGCTAGAAAAGCAAATTGGAGCCAGGGTAGTGATTATAATATATAATACACAATATATAATATATTTATATAATAAGGAGTTTTCTTTTTCTCTAAGCAACATAGAGCCATCAGATGATTCCTGTTAGTTATGTAAGCTCTTCTCATCTGTATTGTAGAAAGACAATTCTGGACAGAGTGTGAAGTAAAGATTAAAACAATAAGAAATTAGAGGACAGGAAACTAGTTAGGGTAGGGTTTCCAGATTTAGAGAGAAAAAAAAGAGCAGCCTATTTAAATTTTAATTTCATATAAACAATGAATAATTTTTGGTATAAATATTGTTCATACAATGTATTTTGTCTGGCAGTCATAATTTAGGAAGCTATTGCATTAGTCCAAGTAACAAAGGAATTATGACAGTAATGGTGGTAATAATGTGAAGGAGACAGAGAACAAATAACTGAAGAGAAGAAACCAACTGAAGTTCACACCCAATTGACTGTAGAGATTATGAGGATAGTATTGGGGAGAACACAGACTCTTCTCCTGGATGACTGGAAGAATGGTACCATTTCCTAAATAGGAGATGTAAAAAATATAAATAGGGGAAGCCAAGATAGTTCAACAGGATGAGCACTGGCTTTGCAGCCCTGGGGACTAAAGATAGAATCCCACCCCGACCCATGGTGGACCCATATGTTGAACTGGGGTGTGTTTCCCATGCAGGAGCCCCCTCCCAGGTCGGTTCTCAGCCCCCACCCCCGGCTTAGCCCCTGACTGAAGGGGGCGTGACTCTCATGCAGGAGGCCCCCAGCCCAGTTTCCACCCTGTGCGGCCCCCAACCACCTGTGTGGAACAAAACCATGTCGAAAAAACCAATGGCGTGCAACTATAGAGACTGCTCTGGGCTCGCCCCTTCTCTCTGTCTCTCTTTGTTTCTGTCAAAAACAAAATCTGTAAAAATATATGTAAATAAAGAGCACATGTGGAGTAGAAGATTTTGATATTAGATATGTTGAGGTTGAGGCTTCTTGAAAGCTATATAAAGGTAGACATTCTACTCAGGGATTGAGTCAGATTTGAAAGTCATCAGCATACAGGCTATTCTGAGCCACGAGATTTGCTGGGTTCTCCCAAGAATGCAGAATAAGCAAAGGACGTGAAAAATTCTCAGGGAGGATGCTCATCTAAGCATAGGTAGAAGAAAAGGAGTGCAACAAAGGACATAAGGAATGCAGGAGGAAGATCTCATTCTACACTAAAGGAGGAAGGCAAGGGAGTAGCTTGGCAGGGTATGACAGGAATGTGATCAGCAGTGTAACTGATGCCACAGAGAGGTCAACCTGCATAAGGGCTGAGAGCCCACCAGTGATGCCCCCTAATGTGGTGCCTAGGAAGCCAAAGTACATGTAGTTAAAAGTAATAAAAACAAGTGTCAGCGAAAGAGGACTGCTCCTTCAAGTTCTTCAGTAAACAGAAGGAAATAATGCAGTGTAGGGACTGCCAGGATGGCTCAGCAGGTTGAGTGCTCGCTTTGCAACTGCAGCATCCGGGGATAGAGTTGTGGTCCCGGTCCGTGTGGACTTCTATGCTGTACGGGGGCGTGCTTCTCTTGTGGGAAGCCCCCAGTTTGGTTTGTGCCCGAGGCGTGCTGCTCATGTGGGAGGCCCGGGGTCCAGTTCCTGCCCTATGCAGTCCCACATCCACCTGTGTGGAATGAAAATACATGGAAAACCGATGATGTACAGCTGTGGAGACTGCTCTGGGCCCTCCCCCTGTCTCTCTGTCTTTGTCTCTATCTCTGTCTCTCTCTCTCTCTCTCTCTCTGTCAAATAATAAAAATAAATCTTTAAAAAAATAAAAGCAGTGTGGCTCTTGAGAAAGCAGAATTTGGCACAGATGTTAGGAGAGGAGAAGACAGTAAGGTAAGATAGGGTAGGATAAAACTGGACATACAGAAAAGACTTTAAAACTTTAGTAGCCGATGGAGAAGAAAGCGATATGGGAAGAGATTTAAGATATAATAGTCTATAAGTAATCCTTCATTAATATGGCACCTTAGGAAAATCAGTGGCTGATTGTTAATCAAGACCAGATCACATTTCCCTCCTGTCAGGCCCTGCTTATATTTGCTTCCTGGTTTCTTCCCTTGGTTCCTATCAATCTACTGTGACTACCATTTCTGGAAAATCTGCTAAACTTTCAAAATTTAGTTCAAGGCCTATTTCCTTCATCTATATGTTCGCTTATTCAACACAAATTCATGAAAGACCAGTATCTGGCACTATTCCTAGAGCGAGAATGCAGTAAAGAAGAAAAACAATAAATAGCCTAGTATACTCATACATCATTTATTATTTCTCCAGCAAATATTTATTGAGCATGTCCCATATGCCCGCCTCTCTTAGCAACTCACTTGTATCTTTATTCCTTTGAATTTTAAGTGAAATTAAGGCAGTACAACATAGTTTACTGCTAATTGCCATTCTTTCATGTATATTACTCTTGTTTTACTTGCTAAATTACAAATATTTTGAGGTCAGGGCTTATTGCGCTTTCTAGTCCATTGTCCTTCACATAATAAATAAAATCACTTTCCTAATATAAATATCTTAAAAGTTACTTAAAATAGGATTTTAAATATTTTAAAACTGTCAATCTAGTTTTCATTGAAATCTTCTGTACTTTAATTGCTATACAAAATACCCCTTGAGTCACACCTTTCTGAAATACATCAAAGTGCATGAAGCTGAAGAAGAATCCATATTCTTCTGTAGGAGCTGCTGTCACTGAAACTTCACAAAGCTGATAAATTGCCCCCAGAGGGATCTTTCAGATAAAGTCTGTCATCATTTTAAAGTCTTGGCTCCTTTTGGACTTTCTTCTGTCATTCTGGACTGGATGAGCTCCCACGTGTGTTTCACTTTTCTCTGAAAGGCAGGTGCAGTTCACGAACTGTTCTTAAGACAGCAGAGATTTACAGGGAACAAATTAATGAAATTAGAGAGAACAGGTGGTTCAATTCCTGTATCTTTGGGTATACTGCTTTGAACCCACACTGCCTGTAATCTTTCACCTTTTTAAATTCTTTTCGCTAAGTATTAAAAATGTGCTCAATAGGAAAGTTACAAATCCCGGGTCCGGCCCAGGCGGACCCACATGCTGAACTGGGGAGTTCCCACAGTTCAGTTCTCTCTGTGTCTGTCTCTGTATCTCTCTCTCTCTTTCTGTCAAAAATAAAAATAAATCAGAAAGTTACATTTTTAAAATGGCAATTTAGTTTCTATGTAGCTCTTTCACCCAGATACTGCTATTTAGAATGGCTTTACTAGCTACATTCACCATAACATGAAATGCTAAAAATATATATCAGATGTCAAAATCATAAGATTTTCTCTACAGGTAGTTGTTCTTGAATAATAAACATTTATCAAGATGAGGTCTACACTGTCACCATATCTGGCTTCTCTGTTCTCAGTTCAGACTATTAACTCAGTAAATATTTATTATATGCCAAGTTACATATACCTAGCAGATGTAACATACCAGATTTCAGTGCTTCACAGATACCGCCATCCAAGTTACTTCTGTTATGATCGTTCTTGTACTGATTAGGCTCTAGCTTTCTTAGTGAATTCTCCCTACGATAGATCCCAATTACCCACATTGAGTTTAAGCCAGACATTGATAATAATAGACACTATTTATTTGCTTGTTTATACATACAGATGGTGAATCTGTAAATTTAATCTGAGAGTTAATCTAGTACAATCAACAAATAATGATTTTTACTAGATTAATCTCAGAGGGTAATCTTATTTTAAAATTTTGAGGTTGCCTTACCATAGAGTATTGGCAACAGAAATTGCCTAGAAATAAAATTTAACATTGATGGTTGATTTAAGAACTGCATAAATTTTTTTGAAAAGTAATAAAATAAAAAAGTTAATGTCATAAATTTTGAACCTTAGGAATAAAATACTTGCCTACAAATCTATGTACATGCCTAACTTGTGTTACTGAGTTTGGCTCTATTATGAAGGATAATGGTGGGTGGAGCAAGGCTTCTGGTTATACATGTAATCCTTTAAAATCCATATTATGCAGAAAGTTGATATAAGCCAGCAACAGTAAGGCTTATTGGTCAAATGTAGTAATGAAAAGAATGGAGGGTCAAGAGCTAAGTGATGTAACGTCGACTCATGGCTTTTCCACCAATTACTTAAATGATCTTCAGTCAGATAGATACCTGCTCTGTTACTCAGTTCCATCATTAGGATGCTCTTAATTACTTCTCAATTCTGATAATCCATATGACAGGAAGTAGAATGATTAAGAATATAACTGTAAAGTAGAATGATAAGAAATAAAGTACATACCTTACAATGATCAAATAAGGTACCAAAAGTAAAAACACAAAATGAAGATTCCAGGATAGCTCAGAAGGTTGAGCGTTTGTCTTGCAACTGCAAGGTCTGGGGATCGAATCCAAACCCCCATCACTGGTTCATGTAAAATTATGCTGAACTGCAGTGCAACTGGTAACCGCTGGGTTGGCTCAACAGCGAAGGTTTTCCCCTCCTGTGAGAGAGGACCCAGTTCGGTTTCCACCCCATACAGCCCCAAATCCACCTGTATGGAATGAAACTATATGTCACAACTAATGATGTACAACAATGGGGACTGTTCTCTCTTATTCTCTCTTGCTCTTGCTCTCTATATATCTCTATCACCTTCTCTCTAACAATAAAATAACTATTTTTAAAAACGTAAAATGAGGGGAAGCCGGATGGCTCAGTGGGTTGCACACTCACTTTGCAGCCCTGGAGACCGAGGATCGAGTCCCAGCCCCAGCCCGTGCAGACCCGTATGCTGAACTGGGGAGTGCCCCCAGTTCAGTTATCACCAGGGTGAGACCCTGGCCCAGTTCCTGCCCTGTGTAGCCCTGCACCCACCTGTGGAGTGAAACTATGTGGAAAAGCCAGTGGTGCGCAACTATGGAGACTGTTCTGGGCCCTCCCCCTTCTCTCTGTCTCTGTCTCTGTATCTCTCTCTGTCAAAAAAAACAAACAATAAAAATAAATCTAAAAAACAAAAAAATGTAAAATGAACTGCATTTGAAACACAAATACCTAATATGTATTAAAATATTAAGGATACTGTATGTAACAGATTTAATAACACTCCTTCAAAAATCTTTGATTCAGTGAGACACCACATTTTTAAAAAAAAAACCATAATCAATAGGTTTCAAACTTTGGCCTTAAAGACTTTAATTATAAGGACGTAATGGTTTGTTGAAAAGTAACACATCTTCTAATGTGGGTTAAAATATGGATATGTAGTCATGGCTTGTTGCAGACTATTATTCAAGTAATCCCATCAAGCAAATATCAAGTCCTTGATCTATAGCATGGCCTATTTGAAATGCTTTCATAAATGTTTTCCATTGGTCTTGTTACCTTTGGGTCTGGTTATTCTTAAGTTACATCTGGGTTCTATAATTATATTCTGAAGTTTAACCTTGTATTTAATGTGTTTATGGATATAAGTTGATATTAACAATTTAAAATTTTAATTTTGTTCAGGAGGAGTTTGTAACCCTGGAGATTCTCATGAAAATGATATCATCCTATATGCAAAGATTGAAGGGAGAAAAGAACACATTACACTGGATACTCTTTCCTATTCCTCCTATAAGGTAACATGCCAGTCTGTGTGCCCAATGCTCACCCCCTCCCCAGAGGTCAAGGTCAAACTCACAAAGACCATGCTAGATGGAGAGCATAACTCTCCTATAGCAGCCCAGAAGGTTGCCAGATTTCTTTAAAATGGACATTTTAACATTGATATTTTCCCCCTGATACAAATGAAAAATGAGGTTTATCAGGAATAATGAAACACAACGAATCAGAGATAATAAGTGTGAGGCCAGTACTCTGATTCAGTTATTCTTATTCCCAAGGAAGCCCTAAAAATAGTTCTAATTATGCAGCCTCACAGACTTGCTATCAGGCATAAGGAGTATTTATCCAGCATTTTGAGATTTCCTATGAAGACATTGTGGAAGTACAAATTATTATTACCTTTGCTTTTTTCTTTGTTAATTAGAGCCACTGAAGTTGAACGTTTTCCTTTGTGCTTTGGATTTAGGACAAGAGTTGGTTCTGGTTATTTACAAATGTCTTCATAATATTTTTTTTTTCCTAATCGCAGATTTATTTGTGCTGTGACTACACTCATGTGTTCATTATTAGTTAGCCTTCTCTGCACATTGATGGCACCCTAGGCACTTTAAAGAGCTTGAACACTGTTGGCATATAGCATCTCCTGGTTTTAGTTAGGAAGACAGGAGATAAAGATTGAGGCTAGCATTGGGAACAGCCAGAGAAAGTATCTAGCACACTCAACATGCTAGGTTCACCCAAGTTATACCACTTGGGGTTTCAGAATGAACTGCTTCTCCAGCTGTGACTTGGTAGATTTATACCTGCTATGGTTAGCTGCATGCTTCAGACTAAATTATGTAAATAATGGATTAACTCATTGGCTCTGGCTGTTTCTCCTTAGACTCCCATTGTCAGAATACCTGATTTTGCAAACAGTTATTAGTACTATACAAATTCACTTTAAATTATTTATTTATTTATTTATTTATTTATTTTTGTTTGTTTGTTTGTTTGTTTTTGACAGAGAGAGGGAGAGAGAGAGAGAGAGAGAGAGAGAGATACAGAGACAGAGAGAGAACTGAACTGGGGGCACTCCCCAGTTCAGCACATGGGTCCGCACAGGCCAGAGCCGGGATTAGATCCTCAGTCCCCGGCGCTGCAAAGTGAGCACTTAACCCACTGAACCATCCCGGTTTCCCCACAAATTCACTTTAAAAGAGGACTGATGATAAAGTATAAATTTCAATTTGCATTTGTCTTATGATAACATATCAAAAATGGATACATATGCTTTGATAACTTTTAAAGATGTAATACCAATTTATCTTCAGGTAGGGAGGGGCTTGATCAGTTATACAAAAAGAGTTCCAGGTGTCTGCAAAGGAGGAATTTTGAGTTACTAACATGAATGTCTTCCCTAAGGACAGTATCTTCTACAGGAAATAACAAATAGAACACACAGGACATTACCTGGCTCTTAAAAATGGCAGTTATATACATAGTGATAGCAAGATGGAATGTAGGAAAATTCATACAAATTCAATAGGGAGGATTATGAGTGATTCTGGTTTTCTTTGCCTTGAAGGTTCCATCTTTGGTTTCTGTAGTCATCAACCCTGAACTTCAGACTCCTGCTACTAAATTTTGTCTCAAGCAAAAGAACCATCAAGGACAAAACAAAAATGTCTGGGCTGTAGATTTTTTCCACGTCTTACCTGTTCTCCCTTCTACAATGTCACACATGATACAGTTTTCTATTAATCTAGGATGTGGAACACATCAACCTGGTAACAGGTAGGAAGCCCTATTTTGTTAGTGTGTGAAATGAGCACATCAACTTGGCTATTAAATCAGAGCAACTTCTCAGTAGGTTTTCAGCTGGGTTTTTAATAAACTATCCATTAATAAAATACATACTTGCTCCAAAATAAAAGCTCTTCAATATGCAAGTATAATTGGATGGATTTTAAGTAGAAACAACTTTATTCTAAAAGCATGGTCCTAGGTATTAGAGGTATTTGCATGTGCCGTGGTAGCCAAGCATTGTGAAAGGTTGCTGAGAGAGAAGAAAAAACAAATAACTGAAAAAAATGCTTGACTTCATGTTGGTTAGTGACCCCCTAATAACAGTCAAAGAAATCAATTAGTACTTCAAGATCTATGGCTTCTTTGTTTCACCAGTTGAAGTGTTGCTCCTGTCCTTTCTAAGAATTGTGTCAGTCTCTCCTTTTTCACAGAATGAAGTGGCAGTGTGAGACATGGTAATTGCCTTGCCATGAAATTGTCTATCAATTGCGTGAGCACAAACTCAAGTTACCATTTGTTGTCTTTAAAACATAGTTTCTACAGCAGTAGTTTAATTGCTTACCCTTGGAAAGCTGGTCAGACTTCAGTCGAAGGGAAAACAATTATTCCTAAAAACAGCGTCTTAAATATTTTTTAACCTAGTTCTACAGATGTTTAATGTACTTAGCCAGTGTAGTGTAATTTTGTTTTATTTGTTGTCTTTTCCTCTTCTTGTTGTGCTTGTTCTGGTTTTCTCAGTGTCAGCTTAGAGTTTTCTACCAACCATGGGCGTTCCTGGTCCCTTCTCCACACTGAATGTTTACCTGAGATTTGTGCTGGGCCCCACCATCCCCACAGCACTATCTACTCCTCTGAAAATTATAGTGGGTAAGTAATTCTAAGGTATTGAAAGATTTGAATCCATATTGCAGACTCAAAATCAACGAATGATCCTGAGATTAGTATATTTGTCATAAAAGGCAAAGAAGCTGCCTTCTCTTTTTCACTAGATTTGGGAGTGAGCCCATTAAAAAATAAAAATACTAACTTTGGTAAATTTGATGCAAGATTGCAATTGTAGGTTCATTCATTCTTTTTTGTTGTTGTTGTTATATTTATTGGGGTGACATTGATTGGTAACAATTAGATAGTTTCCAGATGTACCAGTCCACATCACATCACCTATGCATCACATTATGTGC